>JAHWFP010116653.1:0-25035 GCA_023313725.1 Lithobius niger | reverse complement strand
GTTTTTTCAACAAGAAAATGGTAAGCTGTGTCATTAATAGTAACTTTTATGTTGTCAGGCAACCAAAGTCTCCCGATCCAACAAGTTTCAGCGTTTTCTGTCGCATTGTTATTTATCCTCACATGGCTGAAAACAGCCAAACTCCCTTTGCCGTAAAGACACAACGTGTCTAGTGGTCGCCATGCTCATATATATATTTTAGCGTGTGTCTTGATATAACTTTATGGTTGGAGCCAGTAACTGGTTAAGCTGCAAGGGGCACTGGAGGGCGAAAAGAAGGGCGTATTACTTAAGACAATGCTGTTAAGAATGGATTTCTAGGCCTATAACGCGCGATTTTTGTCGATTTGTTGGCAGTTGCTGACATTTTTAAGCAAATGGAATCTTTATTTTCCAATTACAACCTAGCAGCATATGGGATCGGAGAAAACAACGTTTTTTTAAGACTAAGAAATCCGCTCTCAAAGCACTGCCTTGACTAGAAGAGCCGTTTTTTAACCCTCCATTTTGAGCTAGTTGCCCTTGCTGCCATCTCTTTTGTAGCCAATATGACGTCACATGATGCTGCTTTATACCAACAACTTCTTTGCGAGTCAGCCAATATTTGTCGGTAATTCTGGCGACGGTATTTCTTCTTTGCAAAACTGTTCCATTCCTAACCAAATTTGTTTGCGTGATAGTATAAAACCAAAGCTGGCTCCTCCAGCTTACTTTTTGTGCAAATTTTTGAAGGGTATTGCTGATGCTTATATGATGATTACTTAAATAATTCACTAAAGATGACTTACTTAGTGAAAATTTACACCAAGTTCATATCGAGTTTCTGCTGCTTATGCACTTTACGTCGAGTGTCTTGGTTTTATTTCGCCCACTTTTCAAATTGTAAACCCTAGTCACACCATTCCATTAATATTAATGAAACATATACATCCAGTTATTGTGGGCGTAGATTTCGAGTAATTTTCGGGTCTACGACTAAATTATACTAATAACACTTGTTATTGGTGAGATGAAACCTGCAAATGTTCACAAACTCAACCGTAAGCTAGGAATTGACGATGTTTACAACACGCAAGCTACGGCTTCACTCATAGAATCGAACGAATCCAGCATTTCGGAACAGGATATTCGCGGTAAGGTTAACAAGATATACTTGATGATGATGAAAAGGAACAGCTATATCAAGTTCTGTTTGAAATGTAGGTGCGTATTTAGCTCTAAAATTACTTTGCATGAATACATAGAATGAACGCTATAACTCACTGTCATCGTCCAGTTGCTTATAGTTTGCAACATTGTTATCGTTTGTTCTCTCGTTCATGTTCATACTCTGCCGAATTATATTTCTTCAGTCACATTTTTTATCATTATTCATGCTTCAAGACTGGCTTGTTCCTGTGCATCTGGCCCACATAGGAAACCATAAGCCAGGAAGCAAAAGGCATGTCTTGCATCGTGTGACCTGGTCGTTTTATCATGTTGGCCTGGTCATGGCAGTGCGTAATGATATTTCGACACATTTACTATCTGTTTATTTAGTCTTCTTAGGAAAGTTAATCGTATTTTCAATATTTAATTGAGTTTCACTAATCCTTTAATTTTACTCGACCGCAGTGACAGAATCTTTCGTCTTCTGGCGTTACCTTGGCCCAAACCTGGACATCTGAATAGTTCGTCTGATGTATGTGTACACCGCAAAATGATTTTGAATTTTTAGCGCATTTCTGCAAATACTGCATAACAAATTCTGATTTTGATTTGCTTTGCTCCACCAGAAATAAATAATTTTTTTTTTGTGCAACAAAGTCTAAACTGTTGGATGCACCGCTTACAAAATTGGTGTATTCAGGCCTATCATTTGTATGCCCATGGGTCGTCAAAATAAGTTTCTAGTCGTCGGTAGAAAATTTCTACTACATGCAAATTTAATTGCATTCAGTTCCTGAGTGCTCTTTAATGACTTCAGGTTTTTTCGCTCTCTAGATACGGCCAGTACGCAACACTACTGCGCATGCGTCACCATGCGCAGCCCTCCTATAAAGGCAGAAATCTCGCCCATGGCGGCCATCTCTTTTCCTCAAGCTCTCGTCGTGGACAGTCGCTCTTTGAAGGCTCTCCTGCAAACTTTCGCCCACCTGAAAGTGCCGAAGATCCTTCGCCTAAAGTGCCCTGAAGACGTCATCGACTTTCACCACTGCTGACACTGCCCTTCGAACCCTGAACCCTCAACGAATGAACGAAAGAACGAAAGAAAAAAGGAACGAAAGAACGAAAGAAGAACTCTCGTCAAAAGCCCTGTACGTCTCATCACTTTCGTTGAAAGTCTTTCGTCCAACATGGCCTCCGCATCACCAACAAGTCCACCGCCGGAAAATCCAAGCATCATTGTGCTCCCCTCACCGGCCCAACCATCGACTTCGGCAATACTTCAGCAATCCACGGCCTCATCAATCCCATGTGGTCAACGCCGTCTTTCGTCCAGTTCTTCATCTTCCTCTTGCGTCTCACCTGTCAAGGATTCAACGAAGAGAAAGCACCTCCCCATGGATCTTTCGTCATCCACATCCCTCCATCAACCTAGTGAACTTCCACGTCAGGAAATCCATCGCCTAATGGACAAAGCAATCAAGGATTTTTCTTACAAGGACAAGCCAGCCAACCTCGGCCCCCTCATCTATACACGACGCCTCCTACGTACGGGAATGGATCGCCTCTTCCGACAATGATTCTCGCAAAGGCAAACAACCTGCACACTCGTCCCCACCAAAGAAGAAACGACACCCAGCTTATTCTTCATTGGATTTACATTACCTTCTCAACATCATCCACCCCGACGACGGCCTGGACACGGCATCAACCCTTGAAGCACTCCACACTCCACACTCCACACTCCACACGAGGTCAACTTTGGACCAAATTTATTGTTTTACATTGTTTTAAACATTGTTATTATGCAACAATGCCAAACTGAACATTAAATAAATCCGTTCGTCTTCATTACTAATACGAAATGCTATCATATAAAAAAGGTGACTGCTGTCCTCAAAATGTAACGGAAGCCAACAAAAAAAAAAGGAAATGGACCAGAAAACTAGATTGGTGTTTCCATCTCATAATTACTAAGAAAAACAAATGGATTTCATCAATTTGGAGTAAAAACAGCTGATATCTACGCCAAAACAAAACTTGTTAAGGATTACCGCCAAGCTTTTCAGCCGTGTGAAGTCGTGATATCAAACACCAAGCTCTTTCACCAAGCTAATCCCACAGACTAAGACTTCAAACGTTAAATGAAATAATTGAAAATTGCGCAGTAAGCAATTTTCATATATTTCATTTAACCTTCGAATTATTACTCGGTGGAATTAGCTTGGCGAAAGAGCTTGCCGTTTGGTATCACGACTTCACACGGCTGAAAAGCTTGGCGGGAATCCGTAACAAGTTTTGTTTTGGGGTAGATCAAGACACACGCTAGTGTGTCGCCCGCCAAGATAAAACGATAACATCCAGATAATATGTATATATGAGCATGGCGACCACTAGACACGTTTGTGTCTTTACAGCAAAGGTAGTTCGGCAGTTTTCAGCCATCTGAGGATAAATAACTATGCGACAGAAAAGGCTGAAACTTGCTTGATCGGGAGACTTTGGTCCCCTGACAACATAAAAGTCACTGTTAGTGACACAGCTTACCGTTTTCTTGTAGAAAAATTTTACCTAATTACTAGTTACTGGCTAACGCTGTTTTTGTTTCATGAAAACAAATTCTTCCATGCGGTTTTTACCTCATTTTATAGGTATTGCTACGGAGATATGCCCTTTTTATATGGACCTTTCTAATTGGTCAAGTGGTTCAGGGGTTAGGGAGCTCCAAACGACCAAATTTATTGTTTTACATTGTTTTAAACATTGTTATTATGCAACAATGCCAAACTGAACATTAAATAAATCCGTGCATTTGTAAGGAGATACTGCAATACTAAGAAATACTGATCATATGAAAAAAGGTGATTTATGTGCTCAAAATGTAACGAAAGCCTACAAAAAAAAAAAGGAAATGGACCAGAAAACCAGATGGTGTTTCCCCATCATAATATCTAAAAAAAAAATTGGATTTCATCAACTTGGACCAAAAAGACCTGATATCTACCCCAAAACAAAACTTGTTAAAGATTCCCGCCAAGCTTTTCGGCCGTCTGAAGTCGTGATATCAAACGCCAAGCTCTTTCGCGAAGCTAATCCCACCGACTAAAACTTCAAACGTTAAATGAAATAATTGAAAATTGCACAGTATGTTGCGAATCTTGCAGTTACCCTTTTGTTTAGTATGTCGGATTTGCTAATTAAGATGTACTTGACGCCATTGTAGAGGAGAGGAGTTCAATTTGTTGCATGTAAATTGCATGATAGCGTGCATCTGGATATTTTCTAGTGTTTTTCTTATTGTTGGTATTATTCATGTAATCTTGGCCTCGTGCTCTCATGTAAAGATCAAATGACTGTAAACCAATCGCCTTCACTTTAGGCTCGAGGCACATGCTCGGTCACGCATGCGCCCTTGGTTTTTGGGCCTTTTTTTCTTGTGCTTCGTTCATAATAAATTACTCAGTATGGACTCAGCAGCTGAATTGACAACAGCTCCTTCTCTGCTTCCTTAATCATGTTCGAATAATTTGGAACCTTCTAAGCCTTTTTTTTAGGCTTAAGGCCCTTTAGGCCTTCTTCTCTCTTCTTGAATTTGGAACACGACTTTTAAGCTTTAGTCATGTTCTGAGTTAAATTCAGTTCATCCTATGGTAACTATGATAAGTTAAGCAACACTTCTAGTCTTTAAGTCTTTCTTAAGTTAGTTTAAACCTAAACTAACCCATTTCAGGTAATTTAAGAACCCAGAGGGATTGCTTTGGCCTAAAAAACCCCGTGGTGGATATCTGTTACAAGGTATTCATTGGAAGGCATCCCTCAGGGAATGGCGGTCTCGAGGAGTGGTAAAGAGGTTCCGTCAGGGACTAATGCGCGATAGATTGGTATAAGCAAATTCATTCGCATCGACCCTTAGTTACCAACTTCGTTAGGGCCACCCACTTTGGTTTGAGGCTTTCCCCTTAGCTATTTCCGCAAAACAGTAAGCATTTTTCATATATTTCATTTAACCTTCGAACTCTTAGTCGGTGGGATTAGCTTGGCGAAAGAGCTTAGTGTTTGATATCACGACTTCAGACAGCCGAAAAGCTTGGCAGGAATCCTTCACAAGTTTTGTTTTGGGGTAGATCAAGACACACGCTAGTGTGTCGCCCGCCAAGATAAAACGATAACATTTAGTTAATATGTATATATGAGCATGGCGACCACTAGACACGTTGTGTCTTTACAGCAAAGGTGGATTGGCTGTTTCAGGAAAAAAAAATGACTCCTGGTCATCTGCCCGAAGCCCTAAGGCCCTATGTCTGCAACAGCCAGATTCCCAGGTAGTCACCCACCCAAGTAATGTGTGTGTTTCAGGAATGTGAGGATAAATAACAATGCGACAGAAAAGGCTGAAACTTGTTTGATCGGGAGACTTTGGTCGCCTGACAACATAAAAGTCACTGTTATACCCATAGCTTAACGTTTTCTTGTTGAAAAAACGACGTGAATAACGTTGATATATGCCTAATTACTTACTACTACTAACTACTTACTACTGGTAACGCTTTTTTTGTATCACGAAAATAAATTCTTCCATGCAGTGAATAAAGCTGGTTCTTAGCTCATTTTATAGGTATTGATACGGAGATGTGCCTATTCATATAAACCTTTCTAATAGGTCAAGTGGTTCAGGGGTTAGGGAGCTTTGACCAAGTTGATTGTTTTACATTGTTTTAAACATTGTTATTATGCAACAATGTCAAACTGAACATTAAATAAATCCGTTCGTCTTCATTACTAATATGAAATGCTATCACACAAAAAAGGTGACTGCTGTCCTCAAAATGTAACGGAAGCCAACAAAAAAAAAGGAAATGGACCAGAAAACTAGATTGGTGTTTCCATCGCATAATTACTAAGAAAAAAATGGATTTCATGAATTTGGACCAAAAATTACTGATATCTACCCCAAAACAAAACTTGTTAAGGATTCCCGCTAAGCTTTTCGGCCATGTGAAGTCGTGATATCAAACGCCAAACTCTATCGTCAAGCTAATCCCACCAACTAAAACTTCAAACGTTAAATGAAATAAATGAAAATTGCGCACTAAGCAATTTTCATATATTTCATTTAACCTTCGAACTATTACTCGGTGGGATTAGCTTGGCGAAAGAACTTCGCGTTTGATATCACGACTTCACACGGCCGAAAAGCTTGGCGGGAATCAAAACAAGTTTTGTTTTGGGTATTACTAACTACTAACTACTAACTACAAGTAACGCTTTTTTTGTATCACGAAAATAAATTCTTCCATGCAATGAATAAAGCTGGTTCTTAGCTAATTTTTCAGGTATTGCTCTGGAGATGTGCCCTTTTCATATGGACCTTTCTAATTGATCAAGCGGTTCAGGGGTTCGGGAGCTTTAAACGTCCAAATTGATTATTTTACATTGTTTTAAACATTTTTATTATGCAACAATGCCAAACTGAACATTAAATAAATTCGTGCGTTTACACGGAGATACTGCAATACTGACAAAATTGTTAAATCAAATGAAAAAAGGTGACTGCTGTCCTCAAAATCTAACGAAACCAAAAGAAAAAAAAAAGAAGAAAAAGAAATGGACCAGAAAACTCTCCCATTTCATAATTACATTTCAAACTAAGAAAAAAAACACTGGACTTCACCAATTTGGACCAAAAATTATTATAAACATATTAATTATTATTAAGATATTGCATCTCCAGAGCAAAACAAAACTACCCCAAAACAAAACTTGTTACGACGTGGGAAGTCGTGATATCAAACGCCAAGCTATTTCGCCACGGTAATCCCACCGACTAATATTTCAAACGTTAAATGAAATAATTGAAAGTTGCGTAGTAAGCAATTTTCATATATTTCATTTAGCCTTCGAACTCTAACTCTGTGGGATTAGCTTGACAAAAGAGCTTGGCGTTTGATATCACAACTTCCCACGACCGAAAAGCTTGGTGGGAATCCTTAACAAGTTTTGATTTGTGGTAGATCAAGACACACGCCGGTGTGTCGCCCGCCAAGATAAAACGATAACATCCAGATAAAATGTATATATGAGCATGACGACCAACTAGACACGACCAACTAAATAACTATGCGACAGAAAAGGCTGAAACTTGTTGGATAGGGAGACATTGGGCGCCTGTTAGACATAACATAAACGTCACTGTTAGACACATAGCTTATCGTTTGCTTGTTGAAAAAACGACTTGAATAACGTTGAAATTTGCCTAATTACTACTACTAACTACTACTGGTAACGCTTTTTTGTATCACGAAATAAATTCTTCCATGCGGTGAATAAAGCTGGTTCTTAGCTCATTTTACAGGTATAGTTCAGGAGATGTGCCCTTTTCATATAGACCTTTCTAATTGGTCAAGTGGTTCAGGGGTTAGAGAGCTCCAAACATCCAAATTGATTGTTTTACATTGTTTTAAACATTGTTATTATGCAACCATGCCAAAATGAACATAAATAAATCCGAACAAGAAATCCTTATTATTTGAAAAAAGATGACTGTCCTCAAAATCTAACGACAGCCAAAAAAAATGGACTAGAACACAAGATTGGTGTTTCCATCTCACAATTGCTAAGAAAAAAAATGGATTTCATCAATTTGGACCAAAAATTACTCATATCTACCCCAAAACAAAACTTGTTAAGGATTCCCGCCAAGCTTTTCGGCCGTGTGAAGTCGTGATATAAAACGCCAAGCTCTTTCGCTAACCTAATCCCACCGACTAATACTTCAAACGTAAGCAATTTTCATATATTTCATTTAACCTTCGAACTATTACTCGGTGGGATTAGGTAGGCGAAAGAGCTTGGCGTTTGATATCACAACTTCACACGGCCGAAAATCTTGATGGGAATCCTTAACAAGTTTTGTTTTGGGGTAGATTACTAACTACTAACTACTACTAACACGAAAACACGAAACACGAAAATAAATTCTTCCATGCAGTAAATAAAGCTGGTTCTTAGCTCATTTTACAGGTTTTGCTCTGGAGATGTGCCCTTTTCATATGGACCTTTCTAATTGGGCAAGTAGTTCAGGGGGTAGAAAGCTCCAAACATCCAAATTGATTGTTTTACATTGTTTTAAAAATTGTTTTTATGCAACAATACCAAAATGACAATTACGTAAATTCGTGCGTTTGCAAGGAGATACTGCAATAATAATAAAAATCCTAATCAAATGAAAAAAGTGATTGCTGTCCTCAAAATCTAATGAAACCAAAAAAAAAAAGCGAAGAAAAAGACATGGACCAAAAAACTAGATTGGCGTTTCCATCTCATAATTACTAAGAAAAAAATTTCATCTATTTGGACCAAAAAAATCTGATATCTACCCCAAAACAAAACTTGTTAAGGATTCCCGCCAAGCTTTTCGGCCGTGGGTAGTCGTAATATCAAACGCCAAGCTCTTTCGCCAAGCTAATCCCACCGACTAATACTTCAAACGTTAAATGAAATAATTGAAAATTGTGCAGTAAGCAATTTTCATATATTTTATTCCTCGGTGGGATTAGCTTGGCGAAAGAGCTTGGCGTTTTACATCACGACTTCCCACGGCCGAAAAGCTTAGCGGGAATCCTTAACAAGTTTTGTTTTGGGGTATACAATAATACTTTCGTCATGTCACTGCCCTATATACTCAGCAGAACCTTAACCCATTTCATCATTCTAAATTTGTGCGACAGTATTGCTACGAGAATGTGAGCTAACATCCTAATTCAAATGGCATTTTCTTGTGTATAATTTGTATTATAATTCTGTAATAAACCCCAGAAACGAATGATTAACACCATTCTTGTCAATTCGTCATCCGTAGTTGGTAACAAAAGTGTCGCCATTACCGTGGCCATCACCACATTTGAAGAATTATTTCCAGAATTTTTCTGTAGTGCAACTTAAAGTCTGTTGATGTTAGCCTTCGGATAAAATCTGACAGACCACCCAACCAAATCATAAACATTATTACAAAGAAAAACGTCAAGTGTGCCGTAAAAAAGGTTATGTGAATGAATTTTCAGTTGTTAAAATGTACACGGATAAAAATTGATGATTTTTAGTTGAAATAATCAAATGTACAATTGAAAAAATTGCATCTGTTTAAGAGATGTTGTGCTTTGCGTTTTAAATATATGATTTGTAAAGCACAACATCACTTAAACAGATGCAATTTTCTCAATTGTACATTTGATTATTTCAATTAAATATCATCAATTTTTATCCGTGTTCATTTTAACAAGTGAAAATTCAGTCATATAACCCCTTTTTTTACGGCACACTTGACGATTTTGTTTGAAATCCGTTTACCTTTTTTACAGCTATGGCGTCGCGCTACAAAGGCATGCAATTGATTGTTGCTGGCCACTTTGAAGCAATTCAACTCAGCCCTGAAAACCTGCATCTGCGAAATAAATACACCATTCTATCGTTTCTAGCTGCCAATTTCTACCTGCCAATTTAACAACATAGCTTAGTTTGGTTTAAATCTGTATGCGTTTACTGAAACACGGTTTCTTTCATTTTGCCCTTCAACTATCAACTTTTTAGAAAAAACACAAAAGGATCTGGAGTTTGCTTAGTGGCATTGTTCCCTAATTAAGATGGCTAAAACAATGTAAAACAATCAAAATGATGGTTCGGGGTCCCGTAACTACGAAATGACTCGACCAATCGAAAATGTGGTCGCTGTGAGAATGAAGCCCAAACAAATTTCTGGCTTAGATCATGTTTCATATTTTAGGTAAGTGCAGCTGTTTTTTCTGAAACCGTGTCTCACAAGAGCAAGAACAAGAACCACAACAACAACAAGAAGTGAATAGTTTTCAAATTTACGTGTGGCTCCCTGTGTTTACTCTTACACGGAATTTAATAAAATTTGGTATAAATATACCTTCCATACCTATCTACTATCTGGCTAATTTTGGTCGAAATATATTGAATGCGAAGGGAGAAATTATTAGTTTTAGTTTTGCTGGAGAGAGGACTTCAATCGTATTATATACACGGCTACCGCATCGAACAGGAGTACAAAAGGTAGATTTTATCATGAAAAAAAAATTATATGATAGCCTAGATACGTTGGTTTTAACTTTAGTACAAACTATTTTCTGTCCACTCCACCAGTCCACTCCTTCCTAGCAGTGTCGTTAATTAAATAATGGTTTGCAATAAGAAAAATACTTATGAAACCATAATATACAACGCATCCTGTCAGAAGTTCAGTCATCATAAAGGCAATTTAATTTAAAGGCCAACTTTGTTCAAATTCGATTATCATGGTTATACTTACATGGAAATGTAAACTGTAAACATCTTCCATCAACCATGTCATATTCCGTTTCTGAATAATTTACGTGCTAGAAAAAAATTTCATTATTAATTACTCATTTCTGATATGATAGGCAGCAGATACTTTTATGATATTGGCACCAGTGGGCTTCAAGTAAATTTAATCATGAACACATACACATGTCAACATAGGCATAAGAGTGAGTAGATCCCACTTGCTATCATGGTGGGAGGTAGAGGAGCGGGGTATAATCACCTGATTATACACCGCAATATAATCAGGGTGAAAATTTCCCTGACAAAAATTTGCTTACTCGATCGTGTACTAAATTCGTCCAATCATAACCGACTTAGTGTTAACACTTCAGTAGCTTTCGAAAGTTACTGCGGTGTTATCACTGTAAGTCGATGTTCATTGGCTAAATTTAAAACTGAATCAGTAAGGCAATATCCTGTAGATTTCATTGGTCGACGCAGCGTAATGTAAAACCTTGCAAAACATGGCGAGAGCTTTCTGAAGTTGATACGCTTTTGGCAGTCACTCGCTGCAAAAGTTAAACAGTTGACACCTTACGATACGTTTGTTGAATTCATTTCAAATAAAAGTATGTATTTTCCTACCAGAAACAATCCGAAAGGCCGGTCCTTCGAAATACGCACTGTGTCGTTCGTTTGAGTAACCTAGCAACACCTGCAGCCCACACGTAGAAGTCGGTGGCGAAGCCCGTTAGCCCGGCTGCTTCGTTAGGCCTAACGTAAACGTAACCTAGCCACAAATTCTGAGCACCGTTTTGAAATTTATTACGCTCCACTACAGTCCGTATTCGATCTTTGTACTTACTCTTGCAATTTTAGAAAAAGAAAAAATATATACTACATTTATTAATTTAGTATTACGGAATTGAATAAAGTAAAAATATATACTACATTTATTAATTTATTATTACGGAATTGAATAAAGTACAAATGTTTGGAGGTGTGCGCCAATGAGAGATTCTTCAGTGGTGGCGAATATCAATTTTATTTTTGGTGGCCGTGGGGCGAATCAGCTCGCCAATTTTTGGAAGGCAGCAGCGACTTTTATAAACTTCCCATTTCTTCATACGTAATTTAGCATGCTGAATAATGAAAAATGACGAGAAATTCTCTAACTAAATACCCCGCGAGATAATATCGATAATTTCCTCAGCTCTTGGGATATTACGTAGGATTGCGCAACTTATCGAGCTAAGCTTAAAAACAGATGCCAATTGCTAGCTAATGACTGCAGCTTTTGACTCGCATATATACCAGCTATAAAACTCGATGTATTCATTAGATTTTCGTATTTTAATATCAAATTTTTTTGGCTAGTGTATTATAATTTTTCTTCGGCGATCTATTAGCATAAATAATTTTAATTTTTACCATATAAGTCTTTTAGTTTTTCGATCCTATGGTAATTATTAGCAAACGATAAAAAATTAGTACAGGACCTCACAGCACCATTTCTCGGCGGATTTCTGCAATGCGTACTTGATGCAGTGTAGTTAAAGGGAGAAAGTCGCCGACGCGCATCGTCTGTAACTTCTCGTTGGAGACAACTAATTTTATGAACTGATAAACTGGTAAACTAATAAAACGTAGAATTACGTTATAAATATTAATAATAACACAAAGGATGTTTAGTCCTTTTGTTATTATTTATTTTGAATTGGCATATATACTCCAATAAAACAACTTTATAGCTTTTGTGGATAATACGGCTAAAAACGTTTTCTCATTCAGCCTGTAACCAGACTAAAACTAACTCGTGCTAATTAATTCGAAATTATACCCCTCCTACTACGTGCTCGGAATATAATTCCAAAATAATTAGCATCCGTTAGTTTTAATGTCAGGTTATTATCCACAAAAGCTCTAGGGCTATTACTACTGATTATACCGAAATAGATATAACTTAACAGGCTTTTTTTTTTGTCGTTATCGTGGATAATTTCCGGTGATGATTCTGTTCTGCAAGACGTATGATTCCACTTCGTTCTGCCTCAAGGTCTCAAGGAAGGAAATCGTCCTCATACAAGGAAACAAAATGCCCAACATAAATTATTCTTGATAATCACCAAAAAAAAAACGCAATGCTTTCATATTTAATATTGGGCTGAGAACAAACAGAATTAATATTGTTTCGTTTTTTTTAATAATTTGAATTATTGTGATGAACAACGCGTATCACCTTTATGCTGTGAACTATATTGGAAATTGGCTTATGCAACAATGAAAGCCATGCTAAAGACCAATTCTCCTATTCCCATGGGAAGTTGTGCTTCTGTTACGTCGTTAATTGAATGGTAACAAACGTTCTAGTTAAGGTTAAATGCCACTATAGATATGTAGTACAGCTGCAAATTGTAGGAACTGTACATTCAGCCAATTAGACTTGTATGTTCGATGTTATGCCATTTCAGGTGAATACAAAGAATATATTCATTCCAAACGTGCATATTTGTTTAATACTGTGTAGGTGTGTATAGGAGAAATTTTATTGCGTAGTTTTGAAAATTTGGTCGTTATAAAAAGTTTCAGGGTTAGAAGTTTGACCCAACGGTAAAAGGGTAGTACTGGAATTAACCCAAGGTGAAGTGTACGAGTTCACAAATTACCCGAATATAGCTGTCACAGTTTTAGAATGGTGCTGCGTTAGCGTTATATCAAAACCATGTGTAAACCATGACCATACGAAGTGAGAATTTAGTATATTATAGAGCTAAACATAAACCATTTGCTGCCAAAACCACCTGGTTGCTACAGGTAAAAAAAAAATTCACATGTGTAAGTACTTCATGAAGAAAAAAGGGACTAAGTATGTTTTTGTTCCTAGTTGCGTTAGGGTGCAAATCTACTTTAGTATTGCTTGTGAATGGCATTTATTAATATACATGAAATGAGTGCCACCATTTTATGTTATTATACATGTTATTCTAATAATGCTTTTATTTAATTGCATTTATTGAGAAAAGGAAAGGAAACGATGGTAAAAAATATTACACCTCTCGTCATCGTGGATTTTAGGTGGCAGGGCTAAGTCTAAGTTTCGAAGAAAGCTTATAGGTTAGTAACTGGAAAGTGAATCCAGACAAAGTCCGTCCAAGTCAGTACCATCGAAATTTAGTGAGACAGACTACTATTTCCCTTCAGTGGGTATTGTATCTGTTCTGAAATATACTCCCCTATAATATCTGGAGGTTTCCCTGTTTGAATTCTCGTGTTTGCCTACTCCCGTAATAAACTTTTATTTTAAAACTAGTGGGAAAATTAAGCCTATTCGTGTATATGATCAGTTTGCTTCAGCTTATGTAAGCCTCCAAGAAATTAATTTTAAAAACTAGTGTCAAAATAACCCGATTCATGCATATGATCAGTTTGCTTCAGCCTATGTAAGGCTCCAAAAAATTTATTTAAAATATTAGTGGCAAGATCAATCCAATTCTTGTATACGATCTGTTTGAATCAGTCTATGTAAGGTTCCAATAAATTTATTTTTAAAACTAGTGTCAAGATTAAGCTAGTTATTATATACGATTAGCTTGTTTCAGCTTATGTAAGGCTCCAACAAATGTCTTTTAAAAAGGAACATGACAGTTAATCTGATTCGTCTATACGATGATCAGTTTGAATCAGCTTACGTAGGCTGTAACAAATCTATTTAAATAAAAGCATCAAAATATTAAGCCGATTCATTTACACGCTCAGTTTGCTGCAGATTGCATATTAAGGCTTCAAGGAATTTCTATAAAAAATAGTGTGATTCATACGTGCGATCAGTTTTTTTTCAGGTGAGTACATAAGGCTCCAAGAAATTTATTTTCAAATGCAGTAAACATCAGTCGATTCAGTATATGAGCCATTTGCTTTAGACGACCTATGGCTCCAAGAAATACATTTAAGAAAATAGCACCAAATTCTTTGTTAGCATTATAAACTTGAATACTCTGTAGTTATGATACTTACGACGTTAGCAAATATCAAGAAGTTTTTCTTCATGTCTGATCGACTCCATATTTTTTCTGCACTGAGTTTAATATCCAGCAAATCCAACATATCCACGTCACATATTGGCCAATTCATCTTTCTTGCATAATTTTTTTTGGCAGATATCAACTGTTGTGTTACTTGGCAAAAAGTCATAGTTGGGAATTGCAACACTGGAAAGGACTCAACAGTGAACACGGTTTTCAGTGCCTTTTTTGAGTAGATACTCACTTCCCTACATGTTAGGCCAATAAAAATGACTGCGCATATTAAAACACATGTGTGATTTGCGTACTTTGTGATTTTTACCAAAGATGATTGCTTTAAATTTTGACTAATGTCAGTCTTTGTGACCTTGGCGTATTCTCTTTGCACCATTCGATAAATTGGGTCTGCAATTGTGAAGAGATGAGATGGTTTCTTCAAGTATTTCTTTATTTCAAAGAACATGGCGCAGAAAGTCATCAGCGAGAAGCCCAAGTATAAGGACAATAGACCAGCAATGTCACACACTAAACTTACTGCATCATACACGAAGACTTCTTCAATGACTGTTATACGATTGCTTTCTAGGGAAAAATACAGAATAGACTCGTGGTAGTTATCTTGCAGAGTTTGAAACGTAACATCATTGATGTGTTTCTCACACAGTCTGGTACACCCACAGTGAAATTCCAAAGAAGGTGCCAGTTTACCATATGAGTTCATGAAAGTATGGTAAAAATCGTCTTTACCATGACACTCACGTAGTGTAATGAACGGCGGAAAATGTGGGTATCTGTAATAGAAAAAATTAAAGATAAGAAATGAAGGCTAATACCTATTGTAAATTGTGCTTTACGTTTTCAATGTAAGATTTATACAACTGAACGTATAAAATGTTGTATAGACCATGACAATGCAAAATGAATATCTACAGAAGAGAAATTACAGCCAAAGAATAGACTGCTGAACGAAAATCAGAAGTGCACACGTCTCCAGGATGTGGTTGCATCCATGCTGTAACTATCGCTTCGTAAACCGTCAGCTTTTCTTCCACAGACTCTCGTCAATCCTTGGTAATCTAGGACCTAATGACATAAAACTCAAACAATACGATACGGCATTTTTTTCCAGAAAAACTGAAACTTTTTTGAGTGGATTCTAGTATGAAAAGCATGCATTCTGGTAGGGTGCCCACTACTGTACATTAGGATTTATAACACCATCAACTTCCATAAAACAGGGATTCTGATAAATCCAAATTTCTCCATTTTAATCAAACCGATTTGGCCTCGACTGATTTTAATTTTCTTTTATTTTTTAGTGAAAGACAGTAAATTGCAGAATATGTTATGGCCATAAGTCATTACGATAATTTTAATGGTTTAGTGGCTTCGCTCACATAAGGTGAAGTCCAGACAATATTACTACTTTTTCTTGCATTCTTTTGTGATTTAATAGCGAACCACTAAATATATTAAAATTATCATTCACGTAAATGTTTTAGCTTTAAATGTTTTCTTCAAACGAGCTGTAGTACAACTTAATTGCTGTAGAGTTACCATAATAATTATGGAAGTAATTCACCGTTTTACAAAATAGTGACACTTCAACTGTACGTATAATAATCTATTATATTTACTGCACACATCTTAAGCAAGTAGGTTTCAAAGTAAGGTTACGTAAATCTATCAAATATAAACGATTGATACAGTGTTTAATGAAATACAGATGCAACCGAGAAAGCTCATCTTAAATTCAGTATGATACTACGCTGTATGATCAACTTCCTAAAACAAAGAGTTTAATCAGAAATATCTTATCAATCACCCTTACAACAAAGCTGACTACAAACTAATTCTGCTCTATTGCAGAAGCATTGTTTTGAATGACACCCTTACGGCTCTTGCAGTTAACCAATTCCCTACAACCATCCATATATCATCCACTGACACCATTTTGGCTTCCTAATACGATCTGTCAGCTCCCATCCCCAATGGCTAGGATATGGAAGATATAGGGTGTACTAACTGTCCCCACACATGTCCGCTTTGGTATGCAGTGTGACGAATATGCAGATTAAGCACTGCCTTTATAGGATATTAACTACGTAGTGATTCGCTTTTATAATTAAAATGTTCTCTACATGCTCAGTCTTGTCAGTTTGGTCACTTGAAACTGCATGTAAAATAATCGTCAACGGCTCAAGGAGTTGTTACACCTCCCCATTTATGTGTTCTGTGGGTAAAGAAAGCACAACAAAGGCACAAGATACGCTGAGTAGCACACTCCCGAATCTCTCATGTAGACTTTTTCTGTCTACCAACAAATACGGAATAGGTATCACATCCTGCAAATGCGTGGACCCAGCATTCACGGCCATATATTCGGACAATGTGTTGACGGGAAAAAGTTTGTTGCTATTTCCAGTTCCAAAGTGCAGCCAGAGCTCTTTTATGCCATGGATTTTAGCCTTTTTGGAAGTAGCACTAGGGAGTGCTAGTATACAGCTGAGGCCGCAGCCCTCCTCAAAAGTCTGCTCAGTCCCTTCTGAATCATGTCCCAAATCAGAGCAAGAAAATACTTGTTTCTACTTCTTCGTGATCTACCTTTTTTTGGTAAGTTTGTCGATGCGAATGTAAACGGTAAAAGGGTAACATCCTCTGTGTTGGTGACATCTTCCAATTCGACCAGAATCTCAGTGCACAAGGTTGGCAAAAGGTGATACATTTGTTTGAAGAATTTCCGAGAAAATTCTTCTAGTATTTTGACTATGATACCGACCTTATAACCTTCATTGTTGCTTTAGTGCCCCTCATTTACCTTGCGCAGTTTTTCATATACATGCCCTATACCAAATTTACGCTCCATGCATTCCAACCGACCACTGTTCACTTCACATGCAGTAAAAACACTTCTGGACAGTATCTATTGAATGTTTTACTATCCTTTGGTTGCAGAATGTTAAATAGAGTTGCACCATCTGTTATGATTGCGTCACACGACTGTTTTGAACTGTCTACAGTTTACACAACATTCACCAGAAGGGTAAAACATCTGACTGGTTTCCGAATTACAGCTTCATTTGTTAAAAATGATGGTAGAAATGGTGGGTCTCGTGGTGGAAGAAAAGGTTCGGGGCTAAGTTCCGGTTCTGACTTACAATGAAAAGACTAAAAATCAGTTCAACATCTTCTATTAGCAAACTAACAAGTTTCCCTTCTTTTGATAAAGGTTTCAACGGTTTTTCTACAAATGTTATTAACTTTACTCGTGAGATGGTGCATGAAATGGGGTAGGCTTATTGAGCAACCTTTCAAATGAATTTTTTGTACAATTTGCAACTTCAGGTTCAGGAGATTGTGTGGCTGATCCATGTTCTTTGCTGACTTTATTGACTTTTGCTATTAGCTCTGAGTTATCATCAGAAAAGGGTTGTCAATTTCCAGTAGTTGTTTTTTTTTCTTATAAACCTTATCAAGGAATTTTATTTGGTATGATGGATAAACTGTTCATGATCCGTTTTGTCGTTTCCAGGGATTGCTTGAATAGCTCAGTAGAATTGGCCTTCCCGCTGACCAGTGTTGTAATGCTGCTGGGTTTTCAGTTAAGTGATGGCTCCACCTTCACCCTTAATCAAAGAGGTGTTTTCCTCATGAACTTGATCGAATACCGCATCCGAAAACGGGTGGCATTTTCTGTGGAAAACAAACTATACTATCTTGAATTGTCTGTACAGCTCTGGATGATTGCTCTGAAGTAACTCTAAATCAATGACATGGATGGGCGACCATCAGCATAGTTGCGATGGTCATTTACAAAGAACCAAGGTATCATCTTATCAATGCAATCAACATGTCAATCATAATTGCTCTTAACAAATTTCCTCTTAGTGCACTACCAAACAACTGCAACATGCTGTCCAAAGAGAGATTGTATACCAATATTTCAACATTGGCCTTTTGTTCAGACTGGTGCTTGCTCCATTCAGTATATTCCATCTTTGATCCTACTATTCACAGAAGAATCTTGTTTGGTTGTGATGAATCGACATGCATTGAATAGTATCAAGCAGGCAGTTGCCTTTTTCAATGGCCGTTCTAACCCACTCAACGGAGACACTTTTTTTTGCCAAATATAAATTAATTCAATGTAATTTTTCTGATGTTTATGGAGAGCAATGTTTCGTGCTTATGTTTGGAGCTTTACACATTGAAAGGCATACATGTCAATATTGGGTAAATGTTTAGCCCTGGACGATTCTTCCAGCACGAGATGCAACCATTTCCACACTCATTATCAACAAATGAAGTGCTGAACCTTGGAGTCAAGTCATATTTTATCCCTGCTGCCGTGGATGTTGTGGAAACAGACCGTTCCAAACAGTAATTTGATGCAATCATAATAGATGCCGCAGTCACCGTTAACACCCTGCAACCAAGGAATAATTAACCATTCGACAGACACTGTTCAGATGTTTTTTTACGCCATGTCAAGTGAATGGTAACCGATAGGGATGTACGGATAGTAGATTTGGTATGGGACATGTACACCAAATAGCATCTAAAATACACAAGGCAAATAAGGGGACGTTGACCAAAGATGAAGGTTATAAAGTCGGGTATGATGCTCAAAATGGGAAGAATTTTCTCCGAAATTCATCAAATAAACAGGCTCTGTTTAACCTTCTGGCAACGTTGTGCATTGACTAGCTGGACGAGTTGGAAGTTGTCAGCTATGCAGAAAACGTTACCCTTTTAACTACTTTTGCATTGACCAACTTACCAGAAAAGTTGTATCACGAAGAAGTAGATACAAGCATTTTCCTACATCTTTGGGACATGATTCAGAAGGGGCTGAACAGAATTATTAGGAGGACTTTGGACTCATATGTACTAGTACTCACTATTACTTTTGCCAAAATGGCTAACAATCATGGCCTAAAAGAGGTCTGGCTGCTCTTTGGAACCGAAAATAGCACCAAACTTATTCCCATCCATACGTTTTTCGAATATCTTAGCCCTGAATGCTTTTCAGCATTACCTGTTTTCCACGCATTTTCAGTCTATGATACCATTTCCGATTTTCTTGGTAGGGGCAAAAGTCTATATGGAAGATTTCGAATTTACTACCCAGAGTATCATATGCCTTTGCTGCCTCAAAATAATGAGGTTACAGTTAAATCCACTATTCCTCAACTCAACTTTCAACTTTAGCTTCAAAGTGTGCTCCTTCACTGTGTGACGGGTTTTGTCTGCCCTCCAATCGGTGTATGCATTTAAACTTTATTTTCGTTTTGTAAATTGGTGACGTTATTTTAGCCTTCCTTTATCATTCGGGAAAAAATAAAGGGTGACATTTTGTAGGTGTTCAGTGGTGTCTACTAACTGCTCTAGTTTAACAATCATTATTTTGATTGTGTTCATAACGGGAATATTTTTCTGTCATTAACGTTTTGCGATTAGATGACTGGGAAAACTGACGTTTCTGGATTGCCCAAGCACGCGGACAATGGCTGAATCCCGAATCGTGACCAAGTGTTGTGGTTTTTCAGCAACGGGTTTATAGTGGCCACTGCAAAGTATTTTTTTTTTGGGATCAGAAAAAGAATTCTGGCTGTTATAGGTTACACAAGCATGCAGTCACTGGCTGGGTCTACAGATTGCCTCAAAATTTTGTTGTATGACTAGAAATTTTTAGTTTCTGGAATACTACCAAAGTTTTCACTATTTTGTTCACTGACTTAGTAAAAAAAAATTGCAAATATCTTCTGCCAACATTTTTCATGCTCTTTTTCTATCCCAAAGGTTGAGGTAATCCCAGCATGCCCCCAAAATATGTAAGCTATGGGACTATACACAGATTTATCACATATTAGACACAGGTTCCAGGTCTAGCCTGTATCAGCCCTAGAGAATCCCAAGAGTTCCAACTTGCAGTTCGGACCCCCAACCTGCAGATGGAGTCGATTCCCTCAGCTTAGGTATACCTGCTAAGAAAATACTCTCGCCAGGGAACTACGTCACATAATGCGCTGTGTTCTGCACCACGAAGTTTTGGCATTGTGATATGCATTACCATTATATGGACAGCCGTTACAATGGAAGCTTGATGAAGTCATTCAGTCATCTTTAGCAGAGTGGAGAATTAGGAAATTTGACAGTCCATCTTTGTCGCCCTGCTTTTCGAAACCGAAACCAGATTGGTTTTGATGTCTTTTAGTCTAATTTCCTGCTCTGAATGTGAATACTGTGCCAATTGCATACCCCTTACCATCAATTGATTTAATTTTGAGTCAGTTAGGTAAGCCAAACTTCATAACAACCATAGACTTGCGATCTGCTTATCATCAAATTCAACTTGATAAGTAATGTAGTTGGCATGCGGCAATTAGTTTGAGAGGTTTGCTTTATGTTATGTTCTGCTTTGCAATGCTCGCAAGGTATTCCAGTGTATGAGAGATAAAGTATTCCATACTTCCGAATTCCTTGCTCTTTTCCAATACCAAGACGACTTTATTTTGGTAAGTGAGGTTCCGAATTAGTATATTCAGAAACTTGATTTTGTTTAGGGATGTTTAGCATTTGCTAATGTAAGTGTCAGTTGATAAACTTTTTTTATGTAGGTCAGATACAAGAGTTTCAGGTTACATTTTTTCTAAAAATGAAATTCTTCCTGAACTGGCAAAATTGATGTCATTAATAAGTTGAAATCTCCCACTCGTCTCAAGGAACTCCATTCATTCTTGTGGATGATGGGTTTTTTTCGACATTATGTGGAAGGGTACTCTTTAATTGCTCATCCTTTGTTTTTCTGACATAAATCAACGGGAAAATTTATCTGGTCAACAAAGTATGAATTTGCCTACAAAATATTGTAAAGGTAAGTTAGTTTCAGCTGGATTTTACTAAACATTTCACATCAGGCACGAGTTATGCGTTAGGCACCATTCTTTTTCAAAAAGGTGAGGCAGGCCTGTGATATCATACATCAGTAGGGTATTTTGTGAGCACGAGCTTTTTGGCAGTAGAACACGAGCTCTTGCAGTTCTATGGTTAGTGGAATTATCTGTTCTTACGTTGAAGGTTTAAAATTTCTAGTCATAAGTATCAATGCTTCAATTGAGTGGCTTAGGAAAGCTAGAGATCCCACTGGTAGACTTTTTCGCCATGCATTTTGCTTGGTATGGTTCAATTTTGAAGTATCGTAAAATATAAATCTGCTGCAACTAATGTCATTGCAGACTGTCTATCTCGACATGCTCTCCTGACTTCTAAAGGAATTCTGCGTAATGATTATGTAGCTCATTTGATCTCAGCACAGAAAGAAGATATGGCCTTTAGGTTGGTTTTTGATTTTTTCCGTATTGGTAATAAATTTCCATTGTCAGCTTTAGGTAGTGCTGGACGCATATCTTACAATGTATCCATTGCTGGGGGAATTTTACGTCACATCTTTTCATTCATTCATTCTTTTTTGTTCATTGGACTGTGAGAGTCAATTCTGTACGTTAATTCCACCTCTTGAACGTGCAAATCTGATTGTAGCAGCACACTTTACACATTTACCTGCTCATCTTGAGAACTGCAAAAAAGGATCAGTGTTTACAACATCACTGCACTTTGTCTGGGATAGTTTGCAATATGGCAGCATTTATGCGTAAATGACACGAATATCAGACATGTAAATCAACTCCAACGTGAAAGAAAATCTTACTATGCAATGCTCCAATTCTTAAAGTTCCACGGGATTGTTACTATTTGAATGTCTAGGGTCCCTTTCCACATTCTAATAGGGGTAGTAAGTTTTTGATAGTGGTTTTAGACACTTTGACAAAGCTGCAAGTAGGCTTTCTTGTGCTATGGACACTGTAGAAGACTGTAAAAGACCGATAATGGCAAATCTTTTCTGAATGGGTGATGTGTTCTATATCTCAAACGTATGGAGTCATGCTGTCTTTTATTTCTTTATATTCACCACAAGGTAATTATGCTGAACAGTGGTTGTTTATTAAATCATTGTTTGGAGCAAGGTCTAGGTCTTCACAAAAGTCCTAGGATTTATATCTTCCTAAGATTAATATTGCATTGAGGGCATCAGTGTCCCATACTACCGGTTTCTTACCATCTATGCTTAATTATGGTAGAGAAATAATGCTCCCTGGAACTATTGACCTTTGCAGTATTCCTTGGATAGGAAGCCATCCTCCTGTGTAATTACACTGCCCTTCATTTGTCAAATGGTTTCTCTTTGGCACGGCAGTGTTTGCGTGATGAGCAAATTCACAACAAGGCTTGGGTTGATAGTCAAAAGAAAGTTCTTGTGTTTGGAGTAGCGGACGACCCTTTATTTGTCTTCAAAGGCACAATAGTTTAGTAAAAACATGTGCCACGTTGGGAAGGTCCTTTAATTATTCATCAGTGTGTGTCTCTAGTAACTTATAGGCTTAAGGGTCCTTTTACAGGAAAAAGGATGCCAGGCTTTACTCATGTTTCATGAAATGAAGGTTTACCTTAATTAGTATTTGTCTTTTTTCCTCTTGGCTATGTTTGACCATTTTCTCCCTCTTGGATGTATTCTTCCTTTGGTTTGTTTTTACGCTTGGTTGATTTGGAATCTCTTGTTAATTGTTCAATTCCTTTCTCCTAGGTGGAGTTACGTGTATTTTCGTTGATTTGGTTCTAACGTAATTTAACAACCGGTTAATGGGTGGTATGGACGATATTCTATTATTCTAGATTTATCTTCTAGATTCTTTCTAATGTTTTATGGTTTCCGTATGCTGTGATACGTTTCCATTGTCCTTTTATCTTTTTCCTTTCTTCCCTTGTTGTAAAATATCCCATGGGTGTGACGACATTAGAATCTTCCATGTACGCCCAACATTACTCTGCCTTTCTCTTTTTCTTTTTTTGTTGTTGGTTTTTTCTGTGTTTAGGCTTATTTTTTTCGTTTCCATTTTCTCTTTGTTCTGTCCTACAATGCCCGTTGATGATTGCATTTGTTTTTGTTTTAATGGAAAACCTTTCTTACTCGGAAACCTTTGTGAGTGGGTAAGTGACGTAAAATAATAATGTTTGTTTTGTCCTCATTTTTTTGTACCTGTGGTTCGGAAGTATATTTTTTCTATGATCTTTTGGGGTATGTATTGCTTTGTACTTACTTTAAATACTGAATTGTATATTACAATTTCGGATTCCAGGTCTTCAGGAGCTAGGGCTTCTTTCTTTTTCTCTTTTCCTTTAGGTGTTGAGTTAGATTTAATTTTTTTTTTCTGACTGAAGAGTTTGGCGTTAGGACTCGTTCGTTCTAAATACTCATGCTAAAAGGTAAGGACACCTTTAAACTGAGGCAGAGGGATTTGATAGAGTTTTGAAGTGGTATTTCTCAGTGCTTGGTTCTCAGACACAGATGAAAAACAGAATGTTCTCTTGAGTTTGCCTCTTTGTGGTGTCTCAATTATTTCTTGTATTAATTTCCTTGCATTAATACTTCCTTGTGTTATATTTTTTATTTTTATTTTTTTTATTATTTTGTTTTCTTGTTAATATTTTTATTATAAATAATTTGTATACACTTGTAATTTTATGAATTTTATTTCTGCATTTGTATTCTATGAGGAGTATGCATAAATTATGATGCCCCCTCTGTTGCTGACACGTCATGTTCTTGGTCTCATGTGTCATCTGCGTATGATGTCTCTCCGTAGGCAAACGGGAGATGGGTGTTGGCTCATTAGTCCTATTTTCCTCTCAAATGCTGTTATGACCCCATTGCCAGCAATGTGGTTCCCGTTAAATTTGAATTGCAATCCATGGAGTTAACTCAAGCATTTCCTTCATTCTTCTGTTGCTAGTGGCCTACTACAAAGAGCACTAGTGACAAGATAAAATGAGGTAAAAATGAAACTGCTTGTATGTTTATTATAATTAGGTCTATAATAATAGGCCTATGGAAATTTTCCATTTATTCCCTGCATGCGACAGTTCACTTTACTGCAAGGTTGTGCACTATTTATTGAAATAATCCACGTAGACGTGTGGGAGTATATAAAATACCTTTTCATTGTGAATAATCATGAGAAGACTAATCCTTATTATTAAATGTTGTAGTGAGACTGTCATCTGTTGTTTTCTGAAGCCTTTACTGATATTCTTTTGTTATAACTGAATAACCTGTTTTCATCAGAATGTTTCACATTGCACTCTACCTCCATTACCAGTGAGAGACATGTTCAAAAAATATAAATACTGTACCTTTAGCTCTAGATTGTATAGGCTTACCGTGTTATAATAAAAGTGACAAATTGTATTGATGTTCTCAATGCATTCACTTTGTTGACCGTTTAGTGGATTTGCATTTGATGTTTACCCTACCACCCCTATTGGACCCGGCCTATCGCACCATAAGTTTTCGCCTGTTGTCTCTTAACTGAAAGTGAGAATTCATTCCCTAGGAAAACACGACACAGATTAGTGTAACGCATGGCATTTTTGTGAAAACTATGGAAAAAAAAGCACCGTAGCCTTAAACTTTGCTTTCCAAATAACTTAATTATGGTTGGACAAT
>JAHWFP010116650.1:15175-28356 GCA_023313725.1 Lithobius niger | reverse complement strand
AAGTATCAATCGGGCAATTGCAGTTAAAGGGTTCAAAGGGTTTTAGCGAGCGTCAATTGATCCATTTATTGGAGAGTCTTAGCATAGTCATGTGCCCTCTGTCATACTTACAGTCAATTGCCGAATTACACAAATAATTCAGACAAACCTCGCTGTACTCATACAACCACTTACACTACACCACCGTGTACCAATTCCATTGTGTAATCAAAGGGTTCAAAGGGTTTAACGAGCGTTAACCACTCCTAATCATCAGCCCGAAGCCCTAAGGCCCTGTGTAATGCAGCAATTGCATTAATGTAAAAACAAAACAATGGCCACAAAAGATGATGACATGCAAAGGGCTTCAAACAATGCCTTCCGAATCGGATAACAAATTGCTAAAGTACGATGGAAAGACGTATTTATTTCGTACATGCAGGCTTTTAGAGCCGAGTTGAATTCAAAGTTGGCTGAGTAATCTGGCAGATGACCAGGAATGGTTAACACTAGCTACAAAATCCTTCGAACCCTTTTGAGTAATCTGGGCTCGATTGATACTTGGTGGGGTGACGACCAGGGAATCCAGGTGCTGCAGACATAGGGCTTCGTCGGGCAGATGACCGGAAGCGGTTAACGCTCGGTAAAACTCTTTTGACTCTTTTGGGGGCCAGGCCTATTTTCGGGCTTTCTACTCTGGGCAGTGGCGCCATGTAACCATGTTGATTACCTTATAATTGACCCTAGCTCTATTCTGGTTTATCCGTTTGTTTAACAGGATAGACGGCCCAGGTATGCTACCACTCTTAATAAATTGAAGTGAAAAAAGTGGCAAACACTGCATGTGCTATCGTTTGTTGCGGAGGTATCCCCTGGAATAGCATGGCAATGCGGAGGAAGGGGGGGGGGAGGAGGATGCGATAGTAAGACCCAGAAAAGAGGAGACCTTATAAGACCTTACAAGACCCACAAAAATGACCAGAATAAGTTTATTTGGGCCCTGGCCCAGAGCCAACTACCCTAATAAGTGAAACGTCGTAGCAAACAATTCACAATTGTTCAAGAAATTTCTTTTAATCAGAAGATGGTAGTAGTTTATACACTGTTGTTGTTTGTTTTTAAGAATCTCGAACCCAAACTGGGTTATCTGCCCAACAACGATGAGAGGGACAATTTTCGTGGTGAAACCAAAGCGGACACCCAGGATGTGTAGGTTACACATTATTAATGTATTCAACAGTGCTCTTTTGGTTATAAAAACAAATTCATGTTCGTAAAATTAGTAAAAGTCTCCGTTGCTGTAGTGATCACGCGTCAAGATCAGTGATGGGAACATTACATCGCATGACGTCACACTTCCAATAGTTCCAAGCCAATATCATCTCTGGTGGCTCACTCCGTTGGTTCCGCACCCCTCTCGCATTCTGTCGGTATTTGCCTTAGTGAATGCCGGGCTGGCCAGGTACTTGCTGTGTGTTAATGTGTTAGTGTTTAAGTAATGTTTAAGTTAGTTTGTAGCGAGCGTATGGCTTGAAGGCCCTTTTGGCTCAATAAAAACTCAAACTCAAACTCATCTTTAACAGCTGATTGTTGAAGCCAATTAAAACATGTCATTTGTAAGCCGTAACCCAAATTGGTTGTATCCACACACACAACCCCTCAGCTTCATTTTGTACCCCCAAACAACAATTGTATATGACATCACGAGAGTTGGCGACTTGGAACAAGCACCAAGGCCCCATCGCCATTTTTGGGCATTCCAGTCGCCGACCCGTTTCAGTCTTTCAAGGGCCAATTTCGGCGCTCCAATTTGAAATTCGAAAGCTCAAACCCTAATGGCCAGAAAATGTAAAGCGATCAACCTTCAAGTCCAAATCGACCAACCAGTCCCATGCAAAGCGAGCAATAAACGAACACCACTTTAAAATTGGACCAAAATGTTACGTCAGCTTCATTCTCGGAACGCGAGCTAAAAGTTGGTTAATTTGGAAATTTGTACCCATCCTTAAATCGCTGCTGCAGTGTGGGTTCCGTCCTCAAAATTCAAAGCTACACTCTGAAAATAATTAGGCTAAATTAACGACATCAAAATTCCCAAAATCTCTAGACCAATTTTTATTGATTTCCGAACTTAAAGGTGGCTATTCACCGAATGAAAGGGTGCAGCATCTATACGCCGTCTACAATTATTTTGTTCTATGTAGCACCAGGAGCGAATTATATACACGTCTTATATTTATGCTACCCCTGGTAGCACTTGATTTCAACAAGTGAAGAAATGGGTAAGAAATTTCTCTTTCCACAACAAGCAAGCCATGTGCCTCCTTACTGAATGTAAAGTTGGTGCGCCCACGTGCACCAGGGAGCCATCGTTCAAGGTTAACGATACCAATGTCACTAGATGGCGCTCATCTAGCGGTTCAAAATCTGCGTTTCAAAACGGTCGATATATAGGAAAGCGCCCGTGATGGCTTAACTTTAGGCTTAGCGTTAGGCTTAACTTTACCGCTTTCTTCCTGGTGCACGTGGGCGTGCCAACTCTACACTCAATAATTAAGGAGGCACGTGGCTCGTTTGTTTCATAAAAAAAGATTTATTTGTGTGTTCCTTTGTGACAAAACTAGATATCGGCAAATGGCTATAGATGCAGCAGCTTATCGTTTGGTGGCAATCCCCTTTTAAAATCTACAAATAGGGCATTGAACGCATGTGGGAAAATTGACTTGAATCGGACAATGGATTCAAAAGTTACCATGACTACAGACAGACAGACAGATAGACACTTGCATATGATGAGAAGCCCCTTTGCTCTATTTTGCATCACACGTCTCTAAAATCTAACTCATTACTGTTTAAATGGTTCTTCCATATTTACGGCTGGTCTTTCTTTGACGCCAGTCCGTCCCTTCATGCACTTACCTCTTTAGTTAGCTTGTAGATTTGCACAATGCAAGCGATGAGTAGCGCTAACAACGTGACAAGCGACAACACCGTGGTGCAATAGGCGCATTGCTTGCTTTCGTTGCAGCAATCGGACACGCCACTTCGCCCCATCCTTCCATATTGGTCCAAGTTTTCTTCGAGGAAAGCTACGATGTGAGACTTGTCTGTTGATGATGCGACTAGGTTGCTGGAACTGCTACCGAACGAATCGTAACTTGGCTGGTTGTTACCGACTAGGCGACGCCCCATTTGTCGGTTAGCCATAACGGTGTTGATGCAGACCACCGAAATGCCGTGCGGTTTTATGGAGCAGGTAGGTGGACGCTTTGCGGTACGTTTGTGAATGGTGTTGTTGGGAGTGGGGAGGGACAGGAGTACTGTGAAGCTGGTACGCAAGTACTTTAGTTAATCTTTTAATCAAAACGAGAAATGTAATTCAGGTGGTAAAAATTGCAGCTCCATACGTTGTTGATAGCGGTCATGGTTACGTACTAAACTATATTAACTGACTACTTGAGTTTGTTTGCGGCGGAAATGGACAACTTCATGCGTGGTTGTAAATCAAGAGTTTTCGCAACAGCTTTTCTATGCTAAAAATAACTAAGCGATGAAAAGGTCTTTCAGCAACAGAAGGCGAGGCTATAAACGCACCTACTCAGAAAGAAAAAAAATAGCGACGAAAAAGTTGCATAAGCGTGCCGAAATCAGCAAAGTTGGAGAGTGAAATTAAGGGTGAATACGATTGCTTTCAGTTAGGGAACTTTAGGACCAAGGAACTTTAGGCTTGAGTTAGGTTTAAAGGAAAAGGGTTGAAATCGAAAAAGGCATAAGTTACGGCCGGGCAGAAAATTGTTCATGACTACTAAACGCTTAATCAAAAAGCAGGGGAACCCTAACATCAAACACGCTAAGGGGAGAGGGCGTGTCTGGTGGCTGGGCCGGAGGTTAACTTATTTCTCACAGGAGGAACATTAGCTTTTATGGAAAAAAAAAGATTGCTCCTGACAACCAAGAAAAAAAACTGCATCATGGGAAATAGAGATTTCAGGAAGTAACTGCAAGGTATAGATGAGTTAGATAGATATGTAAAGATATGACTTTGACCATGGGTCCCACCAAACATTAGTAAGTGCAGAAGATTTGCAACAAAGCGTTAGTAGTTTGGATTAAAAGCTTATGAACGTATGGAAGTTTCAGTGGCGGAACATGTACGCTTAGGAGCCGTGTACAAGTTAAACACAAGGGCCTTCCCCCAGCTCCGCCCTCACCCAACAGAACATGAATTATAAAAAATGTGGGGAAAAAATACAATTTTTAATATTTTTTTCAAAAGGTTTTTTTTACCTTAAAACTTCTCAATGTATGAAATTTTATTTGCATGATCATTGCTCAAAAGTCCACTGTACGAGCTTTCTGCTCAGCAAACACATCAATCCTTGCTCCAATGTCCAATTTTGTTGCTTGACGGTTTTCTATCATCGACAGCAGGGCTAATCCACTTAATCCTTCTGGCCATAGTACTTCTTACATAATTTTCAGTGCCAGTGTGATAATCAAGCCCGAAGGCTGCTCCGCTCCGCCAATTCTTGGTACAGCTAAACTAATTATTGTGTTTTTGTGTGTGTGTGTGTGTGTGTGGAGATTGATGGCTATTGGCTTAATGGCTGTTTGTGGGGTTGTGGCTTTTTCGTTTAAATTTATCTGTAGTTCTGCATTCTAATTCTGTACTGTGCAGGGCCCTTGCAGGGCCCCTCATAAGCCAGAGCCCGTGTTCAGCTGAACACCCTGAACACCCTGGTGGTCCGCCCCTGGGAAGTATCCATGCCGTAACAGCAGCTTCGTCTTCCATCCCTTGTCACGAATTGGTCTGGGACAGAAGCTGTGGGTTTAGTGTCCTGGTTCCAGGAAAGTTGATTTAAAATCGCTAGAATCTTATTTTAACAAAGCAACGTTCAAAAGGTGACAGCTTTCTGGTATGCGCGACTGCGCGTCCATTGGCAATGAGCCAGGATGTGATCCACGCGATTTCTACCCCGGTCGGCCTTGGCCTGAAGAAGCCATCTTCTTCCCTGCCTCCAGTTCCTTCAACGTTGTTGTATGCAGAGTTATCGCACGTCTGGACTAATCATAGCACGAGTGATATTTTTCGCCCCAATTTATTAGGTTAAAATTTATGGGATATCCCAGAAAATAATTACGGCCAGTCGTTCCACAATTAGCAGCATTGGGGTTGCGACCCAGAATGAGAGATGAAACATACAGTAATATTATCATGGACATTCCATTGAGCCCTACGGGCTCTCTTTTATATCGCTCCTGGTTTGAGTCGGCATAATGTTACTGTTTTACGACCTGGAAGTCAGAACCCGGAAGGGTGTTCAGCCACTGACACCGTGACTGGAGGGTCATTAAGTTAAAAATAGGAGAGTAAATATGTGGGAAAATGAAGTTTACGGGCAATGTTTGAGATAGGAATGCAAGGGCTGAGATTTCAGCATGCGACGGAAACCCGTCAACGTAGACTGGGAGACAACTTTGACATGCAAAGCATTCCAAATTGGAATGGTCCGGATGGGAAAAAATTGCGACGACAATCAAGGTGTGAGCCGTGAATAGTAAGCTTCCAAGGATGGCCTCTGTTTGGAAGCTTATGGTGGCATAAGTCAAAAAAAAGGGAAGCTCAACCGAAGTCAAGCCGTGAAGGATCTTACAAGTCAGTATCATATCAAACCTAATTCTGCGGAGCTCAAGCGGTTCGAGACCTGCCCTTTCCAATCGTGTCGCAGGTGTTAGGTCTCGGAGACCAGGCAAGCCCTTAGTAAACCGGCGTTGCACCGACTCAATCAGGGCAATGTCCTTGAGAAGGCCAGGGGACCAGACCAGGGTAGCATGCTCAAGGAGAGGTCGTACGAAGACCTTGAAGGCCCAACCCTTGATAGCAAGGTTACCAGATGTAAAGCATCTGTTTACGATACCCAGACGGCGAAAATCTAATGCACTTACCTTCTGACAGTGCAAGGATGTCTTTAAATCCGGGGTAGGCCAAACACCCAGGTCACGTACTTCGAGTTCACATCACGCATTTATCAGCATCACGCCTTTATTTTCTAGACTGCTGCCAGTTAAGTGGTTTAAGCTAACTCGAAAAGTGCAGTAATTACTGAGTACAAATTATTAGTGATTATTAGAGTGATTATGAGTGGTCTGTCAACTCTGACCATGTTTAGTTGACGGTATTTAGGCAATTTTGTAAAAAGTGTGATCAGTGGATACGCCGACACATTACATAATTATGAAGCGACACATTACAGTGTAAGCGTCATTGTACTCTAATAATTTACTGCTAATATTGTTTCTTTAACCTTGTTTCTTTGTATGTCTAGGGTTTGAGACCTGGAGGCCACTGATCAGTTCCTTGAGTGGACGTTAATTCGTTTGGCAAATCAGGAGATACCTTAATAGTATCGTGTTAGCAGAGTATCTTAGAGTGCAATAGGTTGAAGCCAAATCCAAAGACGAGGGTTCAGTTCACAGAGTCTTTCGTCATTATTGCGGATCACTTGGCACGCCGTACGCGTGCATGCGTGTCACTGCACTCATTAGGCATACATATGCAGACGTTAGTTGTTAAACATCCATTTGGTAAGACACTTAGAAGGAAGGTTGATCCAACCTACAGGCTAAGGAGAGACATTGAATTCTTTTTGCGCTTAGCCTTCGTGTCTCTGGTGCGCCTTTGATAGTTTCATATTTTTAGCACCTTGAGAACGAAGGCAGGCGAGGCTGATGTCTCGTGAGGGTCGGTATTCACCTCCCCTCGCACGTGTGGTTAGGCTTCACCTTACTGCAGAGACTGATCGAATGAAATTTGGTAGGGACATTCTTTGAAATTTGGAAAAATGACGTATGTATATGATTCCATACCAGTTGATAAAAATCATTTGGTGGTAATATCCCTCCCTCTCCAAGCCACCAAAGTAAGCCTTATTTGCCTAGCATGCTCGTCGTTTAAATCTACCACTAAAAAGTAAGATTCAGTTATGCTACAACGACGGTGTTCCTCAAGCACTACTGTATCTTAGGAATTGATATTTGCTTGCAACTTTAGCTCTGATAAATCTAAAAATAATGAAAGAATAATAAACGAATTCAAGCCTGCAGTGATGTGATCGCCACCACAAAGTTCGGTACCACCGATGATTATTAACAAATGTAATTACGGTTACCTAGGTGGCATGTTAATGCCCTGTATGAATAAGTACCCTGGTTGTATTGGTATCCGCTGGGGCACCACCCTTGTTAGTCTGTGATTATCGGATTATCTTAAAAATGGTTTGTGAAGCAATACTTTGAGTTGAAGGTTTAAGATTGTAAGTTGAAGCTGCTGTAAAGCAAATTTTCGACAAACATTGACCACCCTCATAGTTATTAAGGAGGACACACCACGTTTGTCTTCTTCAGGCATGGTTAAGCAATTGTTGTTGGACGCTGTCACACTAGGTTGTTATGATGTGGATGCGTTTGAATTGCCTTTCTTCGATGAACAATGACCACCCTCATTGTTATTGAGGAGGACACACCAAGTTTGTTTTTTCAGGCAAGGTTAATCAATTGTTGTTGGACGCTGTCACACTAGGGGAGGGAAGGGAAAGGAAGGGCAGGCTACCGTAGAGCACTGGGCTTCTGCAGGGCCATGGACCGCTTTACTATGTAGGCTGTTGGAGCTTCGTTGATGTTTCGCAGTTCTGCTGCTTGCTCTTCTTGTCAATCCAGAAATTTTGTACAAAGTGGGAATGTTGGGCTGGTGTTCCAATGCGGTCTACGGCGCGGACTTGTAACGACCTACGGTGTGGCATTGGAACTAGAGTTATGGTGACATTATGCTTAGAATTATGGTTAGGTTAAGTAGGGTAAGGTAGGTTAGCATTTGAGTGTATGGCTCTGTGGGCCCGTTAGAACTCAAATAAAAATCAAATCAAATCAAATCACACTAGGTTGTTATGATGTGGAGATGGTTGAATTGCCCTTCTTCGATAAACAATGACCACCCTCATTGTTATTGAGGAGGACACACCACGTTTGTCTTGTTCAGGCAAGGTTAAGCAATTGTTGTTGGATGCTGTCACACTAGGTTGTTATGACGTGGATGCGTTTGAATTGCCCTTCTTCCCCATTGATATTTGTGAGCTCCACTGGGAGGAGTTGTGGACGGGTGGCTCCAGAGTTGCTCTGCCAAAAACGAGTGAACGAATTTAACACATTTGGACAGACAGGTGGTTGAATATTCAGAAGTGTTTTGTTATTCTGCTCAAAGATGTTAATAGAGAGCGACAGAGGTGTGAGTCACGTGGGGAGTTGGAGTGATGAGTGTGCTAGATTGTCTGGGGCAAGACTTGCACTCTCACCCAGTGTGTTACAACTCCTTCACCCGTTTTTGGCAGAGCAACTCTGGAACAAGTGGATCTGCCCATCCATCACTCCTCCCAGTGGAGCTCGTAAAGATCAGTGGGGAAGAATGGGCAATGCAAATGCATCCACATCACATCAACCAAAAGTGACGAGCACCCAACAACATTTGCTTAACCATGCCTGAAGAAGACAAACTTGCTGTCTCCTCATCAATAACAACGAGTGGAGATTAATTTTTGTGGAAAACTCACTTTACAGCAGCTTGAACTTTTGATTTCACATAGAAATAGAAAGATATGATGCACGGGGCAAATACCCAAATGGCAGATGTTAACTGGAAGAGGTACCACCATTATAAGAGTTGTTTTTTGCCACATGAGGGAGAAAACCGGAGTACCCAGAGGAAACCTTCATGCAACGGGCAGGAAACGACCGTAGACAAACCCGTACATGTACACTTCTCTTCACCAGGATCGAACCCGGGTCTGTAAGAAGCCAGAGATGTACAGCTAGGACCAAGATGCTTATCGAATCTGACGCCCCAGTGCTCGCACCTACCCGTGCACATAGACATCGGAGCAGCACCCATAATCAAGTGCTTCCTGTTATCCATCAAGTCACCTAACTAGTGAGTTGTGTCTTTTCTAACATGCCTCGTTGGTAGCTTACCACGTTAAAAAGTAATGCACAACCATCTACATTACAATGGCGACGAGGATGGAATGAATTACTCATTGATTTAATACTAAATTAATTCTAACTTAATTTAAGTAGCCCCATGTTGATGTAGTGCACGAGGAACTGAATAGGAAAAGTAATTTAACTTGAATTACCTTGTAGTCTAGGGTTCCAGATTTATCTGTGAGTAGTGAGATGTTATGGGTGGCAACTATAATCTTACTCCTGAATGCAGATACCTGTGTATTCTTCTTCATTGACTGGCCAGCATGGGGGGGGGGGGGGGTAGACGTGCCAGGACCTACAGGACGAAGTTCACAGTTTTGTCAAGTGTCAAAAAGGTGTTTGGTTACCCATAGTAATGCAAAATCATTATTTGGGGCTAAGAATCCAAAGTTCCACAAAACGTTTGCTACGTTAGAGGGCCCGTTGGCATAGTGTCAGGGGTAAGGTGGTATTTTGTGAGCATATTAGGGGTAATTATTAAGTATTTAATGACTGTCAGTATTGTTAGTACAGTAGCAACCTGTTAATGAATGTTAGTAGTGTTAATAATTGCTAAAAACTGGCATGTTTGATTAACACTTAAACTTCTGTCAAAGTTATAATTGTGCAGAGCAATTGTAATTTTGTCTAAGGGAAATATCGGTGTTAATTTGTTGTAAATTTAAACAGTTGCAAAGCGGTGAAGATAAAGTTTAGCACTTAAAATGCCTTAAATATTGAAAAAAATACTTCAGCGTGAAAGCAAAAGGTTTAAAATGAATACAATTTTGAAGGTATGTAAAGCAATTTTTGGGGGGGCAACGTCTTGTGATACTATAAGGTTTGCAACCACATGTCCTTACTGAACTACATCTGGGGCATTGTGGGATAGTACGCATAAAGTTGCTTGCATGTTTTCGCGTATGGTGGCCTGGTATTGACGCAGACCTCGAAGAACTCATTAAAACATGTGAAGCATGTATTAACTACCATCCCAAGTTAATAACGATAGCAACATTGCGGGAAGGAAACATATATGGGACCAACCTGCAAATGTGTGGTGAAGAATTCACGTTGATTTTGCTGGGCCGTTTGAGGGGAAAATGTTTGGTAGTCCTGGATGTACATTCAAAATTTCCGTTTGTGTTCACGATAAAATCAACAAGTGTTATTATTATTAAAGTTTTCAAGGAGCTATTCGCTACGTAAGGTTTATGGAAGATACTTGTGTATGACAATGGTCCTAACTTTGTGAGCTATGAATTCGAACAATTCCTAAAAGAATACGGGATCAGGCATACCAAAAATAAATTTAATTGTATTACACACGGGTGGTGAACAACCAATTTTTGTCCCCCGCTTTAGTTGGCTCATTTTTGCTTCGGTTTTCCGTGTATACTGATTGCGTCTTGTTCCTCAGAGTATTTGTAATGTGTGAGGAGTAAAATATTTGTGGAGTCTGAATGTGATTCAATATTAGCAATTGAAATCACGTTCAGATTAAATGAGATTAACACTTGATGGCTCAGTAATGAGTTTATTGTGAAGCAGATATTGGTTGTTGTGTGAGGTCTTGGTGTGAGTTATTTACTAATACAGTTCACTTCTCCATAGTAGGCTGTAGTGTTGGTTTGTGCTTGGGTTATAGCGAATTGAGATGTCAAATTGAATTCTTGGAGGGTCTTTCACCGGAGAATTGAAGTGCTAATCTTTATTGCTCTCGACTCTTGGTGCTGCATTTAATCAGGAATGCGGTCCTAGTTAATTTTGTTTGTGCGCTGCTGCCAATGTATTCTATAGCCAACCTTTGTTATACCAACTGTCAGCGGTTACAACGTCGTACTGAAGATTAAATACTTATTTGTTCTTATTCTCATCAATTCAAATTCATTATACCGACTTAATGAATATCTTGTAACAAATAATACCGAACCCCAATAAATGTTTCCCAATTATGTTTAACTTGAAAACCACATGTTTGCTCTTTGGCCACCTTGACATTCAGAGTATATGTTTAGGTTTTAAATATTAACTCAATAACTTCCGCCGGCCACGTACTAAAAGAGAAGCATGGTGCAGAATCCAGGACCTATCTGAATCAAACGTTAACCACATAACCTAAGATACTAATGCGACCTTTTGCTGTCGCTCTCTCTCCGCTCCCCTCCTCCCCCTTAAGGGCGGTGTTGAACCTAAGATCTGGGAGTTCCAACGATTAAAGACGATATGAGGCTGAACGATGTATGTACTTGATTTTGCTATCAAAAAGGCTTTGAGGGTGTGGAGGGGGGCAGAAATTCAATTTCCAAGGCATGAACAGATTCGAATGAAAGGTGGTAGGAGTATTCTTTGAATTAAGGCTGAACGAGGTATGCATTTGATTTTTTACCTGTTGCTATAAACTTAAAATGGCGAATCAAAAGGACGTCCAAAAAGGTTTTTTGGCTCATAACTTCTAAATCGTTCTTCAGATTAAACACAAAATGACGCGTTTTACACCTGTTGCTAAAAATTCAAAACGACAGACCAAAATGGCTTCAATCTTCTAAATAGTTCTTGAGATTAAACACAAACTGGTGTGCATCTGCACAATAACACATTCATAAAAAAAGATACCATTCAACGTTTGTGAGAATTCAAGGTGGCGTCCCAAGATGGCGTCCAAAAAGCAATTTATGGTATTTATAGCCAAAGGCATGAAGGGATTTCAGTGAAACTTGGTAGAAATAATCCTTTAAATAAGTATCAATGCCATATGTATTATGTACACTTGAAAATTTTAGACCTGTTCTTACAAATTCAAAAGGGTGAATCAGAATGGCTTCTCTTTTCTAAATAGTTCTTCAAATTAAACACGAAATGGACAGGAATATTTTGAATAACATATTTTTCATAAAAGTACCTATTCAGCTTTGGTAAAAATTGAACATGGAGGCCCAAAAGAGCCCATAAAGCCTTTTTCGTTAGTTATAGCATCAAGCCTCTCTCCTTAACAGTTTAATTGCTATGTACCCAGCATGTTTCTTCTCATCAATGGCCGGTAATTCACACACTAGGGAACATCCTTACAAAATTAGTTATGAATCAAGTAAAATGAGACTGCCGTAAATATTTCTTTTCCATCGTGTAATTAATATTCGAAATGCGCTTCCCTCTGATGTCATAATGGCTACTTCCCTTCCAGTTTTTAACAGGAAACTTTGAAGCGTAGATCTCTCAGCCTACGTCTGGCGGTACTAACTATTGTTCTTAACCCAATTATTTGTAGTATAGCTTGCTTTATTGTCTTGTTTTATTATAAACTGACCTTTTAGAATCATTGACTGTAGACTGTACCTGGTGGAAAAGGGCAGGGAGATGATGTGAGGAGAGGGGCGGGAGAAAATGAGAGGAAAAGGAGAGCTTTACAGGAAGAAAATTGCCCAACAGTAAATGTTTAGGCCACTATCGAAAACTGGGAAACAGCCACTGGCGAAACAAAACCCCAGGCGAAGCCGGGTACAACTGCTAGTAATTACTAAAAATAAGCAATTATCCTATATCAAAGTTGGTTACCGGTTTGAAATCAGTTCATTTCCCAATAGCAATGGTTTCGTTTCGTCAGGTCACAACGCTCGCTGCAAGAACATTTTGCAGTAAAGTCGTAAATCTTAATTCATGGAAGAGATCTTTAACCTCGTGCTATATTCACCCGTTTCGTAGTGGATTTTCCAACATGATGGCCGGCCTTGGCTTTTATTGCCTGCTTTTTTTTCTTTTCTTTTTTTGGACGAACGATACGGTGTGTTGGTTTGGCTCCGGCAGACAGAGAACGCGATAACGATTATAACTAGGGTGATAAGCTTTACTTACCCAAGCTTGTGGCGTACGATAGGAGGTAAAGATAAAAATAAGGCCAGATAGGTGCGGTGGCGATTGATGTATTTTTATCAGTAAAAGACGGAAATTACTCCTCGGTTCCAATTATAGATTGTTTACAAGCTCAAGTTCTTTGTTGATATGCATGTCATGATTGTCGTGTATTTCGATGCAATAAAACGTTCCTCAAAGGGTTCAAAAGGGTTTCAAAGGGTTTAACGAGCGTTAACCACTCCTGGTCATCCAGCGTTCATCAGCTGCAGGGAACAATATTATTCAAACAGCCGATCTCTATACAGTTCCGCAATTAAGGGAGGTGGGGCGGGGTG
>JAHWFP010116650.1:0-15165 GCA_023313725.1 Lithobius niger | reverse complement strand
GTCATACGGCACCTTCCTAAACGACCAAACAGAGCGAACCAAATGCACCACTGTCGGTGATAGTTTGGCTCATTCCCTGCTAATATCGGTGTTGATGCGGCTTGATTGACGTCAACATCGTCAGCGATGAATCTGTTTCGTCAAAACTGTTACGTCGCGCATGCTCAAACCTCCTCCCTAGCAAACCACCTCTCTGAGATGGTTCGTAATTATGCATTGCTCTCGCCTGGTCAAATCCATTAGCCAGGTCTGTTCGCGGTGAAGGTATGACGTAGCGAATACTCTGCTGAGCTTGTTTAGCTGTATTGCAGTTTAGGAAGTTACTGAACGGCTGACGCAACATTACTGCGCACGCGCGACGTCAAGTTTGGAGCCAAGCTGTCTCTAACAGTGGTGCGTTCTGTTCGCTCTGTTCGGTTCTTTAGGAATGTACTGATAGTCGCCTATGATGTAAGATTTGTTGAATCCATAAATGGAAGTGAATATCTTGGGGGTTAGGGATACCCTGATCAGGGCGATAATATGCTCGACCTTTGTTCGTTTTATCCCGACAGTTGTGATGAGGATGACTCGAGTGAGGCACCTACCGCTGTTCCGCCCCGTGGGCGTGATGCCTCTCCGCCTCCGCAGGGATCGAGGTCACCCTCTCCGCCGGGGGGGGGGGGGGGGGACCCCCCCCCCCCCCACCGGTTTTATCCGAATCAGGTTTCCCCGTTGAGAGTCCTTCAAAGTCTTGTGACCAGTCTTATCTCCGCCCGAATCCGGAGATGAGTAGCGCCTCGGGGAATTCTGGTGTTACGAAGTGTGTCCGCGCTCGTAAGTCGGGATGTAAAAAGGCTAAGAAGCTAAATGTGCTTACAGACAATGGCCCTCTATTGAGGATGCTGCAAAGGCAATCTCGGCGTTTGCAAGGTTTCTAGCCCGAGTGATTGGTACTAGGTTGTACTTGAGTGTTCTTTTTGTTTGTGTACGATTATTGGTATTGTTATTTTTTAGCAACTGACCTGTATTGCAACTTACCTTACCTGATATGGGTATGGTTTTTTTCTTCGACTAACGGTATGCAAGTGAACAACTAACCCAATTGCGGCACATTCCCCCTTTACATATGGGGAATTTTATTAATGGTCTTCAGATTTTATTACTGCTGTTATTGTATTTTTATTGTATTTGCCTCTAAAGCTTGGCTGTGTGAACGTAAGCCACCCTCTGCTAACCAGTTTTCTAAGGTTGGGGTGGAGGGGGTTCTTAGGGTAAAAACTGCCAGGGATTTCGGGGTGGGGGCGTGTGACGCAATATGTCACGTTTCTCTGCCGCGTCTGTATATGAAATGCCCTTTTCGTTTTCTTAGTTTTTTCTGTACGTACTTTCTGATGGGGAGCAGGCCGTGGCTGTCGGCAATCGTTTTTATTATAAGACGGTTAATTTAATAACCAGTCGGGGGGGGGGGGGCTGTGCCCCGGGGCTGATGACTGTTGTTACAAGTTATGCTTGCTATTTTTCAGTATGCCAAGTAGTCTCGTTGTTAACAATAATGTGCCGTGAAGTAGCTAACTGTTCTTTTTTCCGTTCTTCTTCATCTTGTTCGGACCGGCTGTTGCCAAGAGTAATGTTGGTTCTTGTTCCCTGTGTGATTTCCCCTACTCCTATAATTTGTGACGTGGGACTCAACCGTAGGCCAACGCAAGATGACCTTGGTGTATACATGGGTTTGACTGGTCTTAAGTTTGTACGTGAGTGGCGTGGAACCCTAAAGTAAGTTCGTTCCATTTTTATATCCTCTGTATTACCGATGTGCTATGACTCCTGGTATTTTTAGTTTGCGTACGTCTGGGAGCCATATATGACTTCTAGTGCCAACATAACGCCCCGTTAATCTGGGCGTAAAACGAACTCAGTTCCGCCGCTGTTTTCTTCCACGTTTTCCCCTCCTCCTGCCGGCCAATGGTTGATATAAATTGTTTCTCCCCCTTCACATGTGAAGTCCCTGAACGATGTATAATGTTTATTCCCGGCTTGTACAGTAAAGATTGAGTGAATGTATGACTGACTCTCCGATTTCCTTATCCATGGCCTCGAAAGGTGTTGCTAGCGTGGGCAGGGGCAACCTGCACCGGGACACTTTTTCAAAAAGGACTGCAAGTTCCGAATGGGTCGGCCCTTCAAAGAAAGTAGCAATGTTCTAGTTTTCATTTAACCTTCGAACTATTAGTCGGTGCGATTAACTTGGCGAATGTTTTGGTCAGTTGATATCACTCCTTTGAAGGGCCGAACCATTCGAAACTTGGTGGTCCATTTTTACAAGTTTTGGTTTTTGATACAGTATCATTTGCGAGCGAAAAGGATTAGTGAAAATTGCGTAAAACCCACAAAAATACATGACGGGTTCGCTCACTCAATCAGCATTTATTAGCCAGCGAAAAATAATTATTTAAACGATGCATAAACCGCTGGCATAAACTACTGGAAGATTGAAATTAAAGGATTCATAAAACTCGGTGAAATACTCAAAATGCCCAAAAATACACATATGGACGGTTCGCTCACTTAATCAGCATTTATCAGCCAGTCAAAAATAATTGAGGTCACGGGTCGTTTTTGATGCATCGTTTGCAATATAGGGATGGAGGGGCGGGGTTGCTTTTATGAAACAGCCTGCGTAGCTGGCCTGGAAATTCCGATGCACCGGTTGCCACAAGGGGCAGGCGCGGGGGGGGGGGTTGTTTTATGAAACAGCCAGCGTAGCAGCTGGCCTGGATTTTCTAGTTCTCTATTAAACGCCTATGAGCTGTTAAAATTGATACCCTTTCACACTACGGAAAAAGTCCGGACCCGGCCTGGGCCAGCCTCGGACACTGGTGTGGAACGGGACGGAGCGCGGGGCCCGCGCTTTAGGAAAACGTGACTCTCTTGAGTGCTGATAAGCAATAGCGAGATAAAGGGAAAGCAGGAGGAGGGGACGGGAGAGGGAGGGGAGAAAGGAACAACGATAGCGCCGAAAACGTTGCAGCGAGAGAAAGATTAAGTAAAGTCCGGACCTTGGACGCGATGTTGGAGTTCAGTATGGAAAGACGTAAGGAAGGAAGGGTGTCGAGGTTAGCCTCTGGGCACAAGCCGGGGCCTGGACCCCGAACACCACGTTCGGGGTCCAGTGTGGAAGCGGCTTAATTCGATTAAAAAAAATGGGACGGGGCCGTAACAAAATTATAAATCCTTACGTCTGTCCTGGGAGGGTGTTTAGGCCTAATTCCATCGCGAAAAATTCACAGCGTTTATGCGATCGTTCACGTGACCTGGATTCGGTCTAACATTAACGCAATGCATTTATTCTCAATTGTTCAGGAATTTAAGTTTATTAGTTTACTAGTCTATTTAGTTGTGTGTGTGAAGCTTACAGTTAATTTTTATACAGAAAAACCACGACATAAGGACTATTCCTCCCAGCGCCATTATTCTTGATCCTCCACACCAAGTATGGCCCCAAAGTTTTATTTACTTACCGTTAGTCTATCTCTAGCTAAAAATCCGTTTTTAAATGTGGCGTCTAACAGATTTTCTGTTGAATATAGGGGAACTTATTTACGTTCATCCCGAACTTGTATGATGCTTTGCGTGCTTACAATAACCATGACGTTTCATCTGTGTGTGCATGTACTAATTTGCTAATAATTACCATGAGATCAAAAAATCTAAAAGACTAAAGCGATAAAAATTAAAATTAATTAATCCAATAGATCGCCAAAGCAAAATTATAGGACACTAGCCTAGAAAATTATAAATTGTGATGTTAAATACGAGAATCATTCTGGTTTGTGACGACACAATCTTTAACTTAATGCTGCTGAGTGTACTATTCCCAAAGCCAACTGAGACAGCAACTACGTCCCTCGCTGCGGTGAACGCAGCTACCATCCCAGCCGAACTAGGCGCTGGTAAATGCATGGATGATGATCTGCGTGTGGCTGTTATAAGGTAGGCTGTACCTTAAACTTTATTTACTGCGTCCCTCAGTATATGATGCTTTGTACGCTTACAATAATCATGACGTTCCATCTGTGTGTGTGCATGTACTAATTTTGTAATAATTACCATGAGATCAAAAATCTAAAAGACTAATGCAGTAAAAATTAAAATTAATTATTTCAATAGATCGCCGAAGCAAAATTATAAGACACTAGCCTAGAAAATTATAAATTGTGATGTTAAAATACGAGAATCATTCTGGTTTGTGATGACACAATCTTGTGGTGTCGTTGCTTGTGTGCACCTTACGTTAGCATAACCTAGATACATAACTGTTAACCCCATGCCGAGATTAGCACCTAATATCATATAGGAGTGCCATACATTGTAATACATAATACCGTTACTGATGGATTACCATAGACAGGTGATAACGTTGGTCACCTGACCTGTAAATGTTATAAAAAGCCACGACACTTTTTAAAACATATCCACACCCTTGTTTGCTTCGACTATATAGTCTCCTTACTCAGCTGGGGCAATCCACGATCTATCCAACTCCAAGACACGACAGAATGGCGACAAGGGTGGGATTCGAACCCACGTGGGCAGAGCCCATTGGATTCCCCCAGCAGAGTAACGAGACTATACACTAGTCGTATCAAACAAGGGTGAGGACATGTTTTAATAAGTGTCATGGCTTTTTATAACATTTACAGGTCAGGTGACCAACGTGTCACCTGTCTACGGTAATCCATCAGTAACAGTATTATGTATTACAATGTACGGCACTCCTATAGGCTATTAGGTGTTAATCTCGGCGTGGGGTTAACAGTTATGTATCTAGATTGTGCTAACGTGTGGTGCACACGAGTGACGACACCACACTACATCCAGAGAAATAAAAAAAATAAGAAAAAAATCTAAAGCTAGCTAAATAAAAAGAATAGATTATTATTTTTCTGTCTGAACGTGTATTTCTAGTATGAATGCACTGTTAGCCTTAAGAAGTGAATTTTTAATTTAAAGAAAGCAAGAGAGCTGTCAATTCGCTTTCAAAGAGAACAACCGCATTTGTGAAAGCTGATAATTTTAAAATTAACATTTGAAAAAATGAATTAGGAGCTCCTGGAAAATCAGTGGCGTCCTTAAATTTTACAGAATTCTGCTTGCGTTATTTTTCTGAAGATCATCTTAGCTGTTGTTCTTGGTTTGAACAGACGTAAATTAGAGCTGCAAATTTGTTTTGTAATTTGACGTCAAAATTTTCAGCTGTGTTGTAAAACCTCTTATACATCGTCTGGTATGGTTATTTGTGCTCCAGCACACAGGAAAAAAAAACATTCAAGATTAAATCATGGAATCTGTTTTCCAAACATAACATCGATAACTGGTACAGGTTGTAGCGTGACACAATTTAAAATTCAACCTGGTCAGTTCTGGGCACAAATAACTTCAACTATCACATGTTGCCTGAATGGCACAGTTTAAAATAAAACTCCCTATTGGGTTTACGAATAACAAGGATTTACAGCTTGCTACGAAGTGCTGTAAGTTAAAGTGTTATTATTTTATTATAAATTTAAATGATCTGGAGCCTTACAAACTTGCTTACAGCAACCCGTAATTGTGATTTGCTTTTCTGTTGTAATTTTGGTTTCAGCTTCTCGAATTGATGATTTGATTGCTTTTCTCTTACTGCGATGTTTCTCAGCAGAAATTGGCGTTTTGCTGGTTGCTATGGGCACCTGGACATTTTCTGTTTCGAAAATTTGCCGCTCGGGCACTCTGGTATCTTGAAACAAAACTCCTGGTAATGTACGGGTACTTGGTTCGGTACTGGAAACGCCTTCCAATAACTGTACTTGTTCTTAGGTTTAACTTTAGGAGTATAACTCTGAGCTGGTTTTGAGTTAGTTTTTGATGTTTTAGAACTACTACTATTTTTTCTACAGACCGCTTTAAGATGACCTTGGGTGTGGCAACGGCCACAGATGTAATCTTTATATTTACACCTTGTTTTCACGTGGCGGGAGCGACCACAACAAAAACAAATGATACCACTAGATGGTTTAGGACGAAATTTAGGCATTTTAATTCGTTGTGAAACCAAGTTAACAGTTTTGAAGTTAGAACGGATTTCCAACTGCTCAGCCTCTGCTTACTCAAGGGATAGTGCCAAAGAAACTGTAGCTGTTAAATCTAACGTTTTCTTAAGCAGTTCCATTTGGATTCGTTCTAAACGAATGCCGCTTATCAGGCGGTCTCTAATCACTTCGCTGTTAATGCTCTTAATCTTATGAAAGTAGCAATGCTTTGTGAGAATTTTAAGAGCAGCTACATACTCATTAACAGTTTTGTCAGATTTTTGTGTTCTGCGAAAAAATGTAATCTTTTCAGACACTACAGAAGGCAGTGGTTCCAAATCATTTAAAACAACTTTGACTAACTCATAATTAATAAAGTCGGTCAGAACCTTGGGGGGCATAATGTTTAAATTTTATCTAACATATCTCTGCCTACGGATGCCATTAAAACATCCAACTTATCCAAATCTGCAACTTTCTTTGCTCTAAAGAAATAATTTATCCTAGTAGAATATCTATCCCAAGTGTCGGACTCGGGGTCAAACTCTGCAAACAGGCCAGACTATTTACTTGCCATATTGTTTGAGTCTGTGTCACTAGCACTTAAATCTGGATTAACAAATAAATTGTCAACTGCAACTGAAACTACTTCATTTGCTACACCAACGTCTTCATTGATGGCCGCTACAGGTGATACATTTTTCTCACCCGCAACTGACATACGTATGTCACAAGCATTAAATTTACTTATACTACAATTTAGCAAAAATTAATTTATGCTAAAACCACTCAAGACTATTACTGGAATTGCTTAACTAAGCCAAATTCAAGGATTTATATAGCTTACTTAGTTTTTAACTGATTTGCCCTGTCCAAATTTTTTGGATAAATAGGAATTAAACACGATTTAAGAGTGCTTCTCAAGCACCGAAAACAACACTATAAGCCTATGCTGCATGCACGACCGAACAAACTTCAAAAACGCACAGAGGTAAATAATTAAATATACCTAAACGCCAACCAGGGTAGAGGTATTACCACATTGTGTTGTAAAGGCCTAATTTTACTAAGTTTATTCCACTTTATTCCGATTTATAGTACTTTCAGGAAAAAGTGGCTGACGCGTCGCATCAGACATAGTCCTTGAAGAAATTAGGTTCCGACAACACAATTACCACTCCCTGTTCTATAGTTTGTTTCACATTATGTTTTCAGAAAACTGACTGAATGACGACTCGTTTCCTTGCACAAAGAGTGCAAAAACATGTGGGTATCACACTTGTAGACTCAACAAAGTTGCTGTCAGAGTTTACGAATGGGATGTTTACGGATTTTTTGCACTCGTAGTGGAAGAAAACGTGGCGTCATACAGTCAGTTTTCTGAAAACATAATGTGGAACAAAGTATAGCGTAAGGAACGAATGTTAACTATAATTAATCCGAACCACTCACAGTTCCACCACACAAACAAAAAATTTTAAAAATTAAATTAACTCCCATCCGGGCACTAAACTATTTAGCCAAAAATAGAAACCTGCTAGCTTACCAAATTCGAAGCACACTTGAAGATGGTTGGGAGGAAATTAATTCAATATTAAATGAATCTGGTAGGTACCTCTCGTCGTCATCTGTCATGTCTTGGAGTTGGACAAATCGTGGATTCTCCCAGCAGAGAATCCACGATTTGTCTAACTCCAAGTCATGACAAACTTGATGCTGTTTCGTGTAGTATTCCCAAAGCCAACCGAGGCAGCAGTTACGTTCCTTGCTGCGAAGAACGCAGCTACCACCCCAGCCAACCTTAGCGCTGGTAAATGCGCGGATGGCAGACCGGGTGTCCCTTTAAGGGGATGAAACATTGATTTCCTTGACTGTATGAAGCTTTCAGTCAATTTATAGCACACCACCTCACAAGCAGTATAATTACTTTATTTACATAGACAAAATAATATCACAGACAACTCGTGTAAGATTTTCTACACGAAACCTATCGAGATACATAGAGACAAGACGACTACAACAAGATTGTACTATGGTGTAGAGGAGGGAGGCGTGATGTCCACAGAGGTTGGAAATATAACTTATACTTATATAACTTATACTTAAATATAACCTATACGTCGCAGGTATGTCAGTCAGTGGCTCGGACTGCGTCAGAATCTCCCAAAATCTCGCAAAGCCATGGGGCCTTAACAGGTGTAAAAAAAAAGTCACTGTGGATGATTTGAGTAGTTCAGCTTGTTTTAAACTTGAGTTTTCCTTATACAACTAACATCCATTTTCACAGATTAATGTTCGTCTTTCGGGAATATTAATGATTTATATTCCCGTCTTTCGTTCGTCACACATCCCCATGTTTACCCGCCACAAATAAAGGCAAGCTATCTCCTCGTTTTGTTATAAGTCGTTTCAAGAATAGCGGATAGCTGTATTCTGTTGGTACAACGCCAACTACATTCTTTTCGAAGAAATGAAAACCACTGAACCACCAAATGCGAGATAGAAAATTGTTTGCCGTCTTTGTCTATAAACAAAATAAACAAATGGATAAATAAATGAATAAAATAAATAAAATAAATTAAATAAATAAATAAAATAAATAAAATAAATAAAATAAATAAATAAACAAACAAGTAAATAAACAAACAGACAAATAAATAAATAAATAAATAGGCATTTTTGTGGGGGTTGTTCTGGGTACAAACTGGGAATGCAGCATACATGGAGACTCGGATATATGACCACAACGTCAACATTACGCATGAACGTTAATTTACCTGAGAGGCCCAAGTGTAAACCAATGCGGTTTAACCTACGTTTTACTTTCAAAATATGATACAGTTTAAGCCATTGCTGTCTGCCCAAAAACAGTTGTGCATAAACCCAGAAATGAGAAATGAACTTTATTTGGGGCACTGGCCCAAAGCCACACGCCCACCCTAAGTTAATGATACAAAACAACGTCAATAACACAGTGCCCAGTGCCACATGCAATGTACATCACATACGCAGAATATTCGACACTTACACTCCTACACTCTTACACTTCATGTCCATAAACTCTTGCCGAAATAATTGATCATTCAGAGGGTACATGGTGAACTTAAGTGCATGTGGTCACACATAAATTTTGGCCGACCTAAAAAAAAAACGTGCAGCAGCTCGTAGTTTGCCAACTGTAGACGTATCAGCAGACACCGTAAGCAGCAACGAGAGAGAGGTATCTTTTGACAACCAAAGGCATAGAGCACTACGCTCAGAGAGGAAGGCATGTCACAGCAACAGTACTGAGCAGTGTCATTCACAGTCCCACACGCCGGACACAAGTTGGGGTCATTCCAGCCAAGCCGATACCTGTGATGTGGCAACAAAGACTGTCCCGTGCACAGACACGAAAGCGTACGCGCCTGCCACAGCGGAAGACTGTCTAGCACCGATACATAGCTACACTGTGGATGAAGATTAAACAACACCCTTCCTCGGGACGCCGTCCCCACTCTTCTTTCCATAATTGCTGTGTTTGAAGACGCGTGGCAACTTTTAAACTTCACACAGATTGCGTTAGGGAAACAGAACAGTTATTGCTAAAAACGGTGTGCTTGGCTATAGCGTCAGCACTGTCATTTCCCGGAACACTGCTGTGGCCCTTGACCCACTGTATGGACAGGGACGACTGTATAACAGGCCGCTCTAATATCGAGGGAGACTGCAACGTGACTCCACGCTTCATGCACTCTCGACAGCAAAACAAAATTGCATTCTGGGCAGAACTAGTCCTATAACCAATTTGATTTGGGAACAAACACGTGGTGATACTCTATAAATACCAGCACAAGCAAGAAACTAATATCCTGTCAAATACTTTATGATCACAAGATAGCAAAGCTATGGGTCTATACCTTGTTTGTGCACTGGTACCAAAATAGTAACGAGCCAGGATGACAGTAACAGATCACCCTCCAAAATCGTCTGGTAGAACCGTAGCAGTTCTTCTGCTGCCTGAGCTGTAATGTGCTTAAGTTGACGGTAACATATCCCGTCAATGCCCACAGTACAACTTGACTTGTATTTAACAAGTACTGCTCCTGAAACGGTAGTTTCGTGGGGGTAAAAAAATTCCACCAGTACTTGTACTCTAACCATTTTATCCTCCAAACCGATAACAAGGCTTTACTTTGGATTTTTGGCCCAAAAAATGGTATTCCACAGATGGTAGTAAGCCGAGTCCAGCGATATGCTATGCAGCTCAATGGCTACTCCTATGAACTGCAGCATGTGCCTGGTAAATATAACCTAACACCTGATATGCTGTCCAGGTTACCTTTAATGCTGAAACTGAAGACTTAAAAGATGCAATTTCGTATAAAGTACTCTACTTAACAATCTGTTGAGTCATTACCAGTGCTGAACAAAGGTTAAGTGAAAGCTATAACTAAAGACCCAGTGATAATCAGGGTGCTGAGGTCTGAAAAGGTTGAAGAACCTGATATTAAGCCCTGTTTCCTGAAAAGGAATGAAATTTCTATTGAATGTAACACCTTGTTTTGGGGCTTGAGAGTAATTGTGCCAACTTTAATGCATGCTCGCACACTCTGGGATCTACATGCTGGTCACTTGGAGATCGTTAAAGTAAAGTCGTTAGCTTGAGGTAAATGCTGGTGGCCTGGCATGGATGCTGATTTAGAGTTTAAGGTTAAAAGGTGTGTTTTATGCCAAGAGTTAAAAGGTGAAAAACCACCAGGGCGTAAACATTCTTGGGAATATCTATTAAGACAGAATGACCGAGTTCGTTCCGACTTTGGAGTTGTTGAAGGCCTGACGTTTATCGTTATAGTCGATGCTCACAGCAACTTCCCTATTGTACAATTTATGAAAAAGCCATCCGAAAACGTAATTGAAGTTTTTGAGGAATAGATGGCCCTAAACGGATTAATTTTGTTATTCGTGACAGACAATGGCCCGCAGTGGATCTCCTCTGAATTTCAAACTTTTGTCAAAACAAGGGAAATGAGGCATCTGACGGAGGCCCCTTACGATCCAAAACAGAACGGATTTGGGGTGGTTTATATATGCGAATTCAAGATGGCTTTCAAGGCCGCACGTAAGGAGGGCAAAACTATTAAACACTGTTTAAATGAATACCATATAGCCAGCAGAAATTGTCCACTCAGTCACGGTGAAACAGCCTCAAAATTGTATTTTGGGCGAGAAGTTCGAACTTGTCTAAAGACAAGACAAAACCATCGAAAATTCAGCACACAAGAAGTACGAAAAATGCACGGTATTTACATCAATATGGACATGTGACTACGCTGTAGCAAAACGTGTTTGGCAAGAAGTTGTGATATGGGAATGTCATGAGAAAACTTAACTATATTGTACTCACAACTAGCGGTATTAAATTGTGCCGAAATGTTAGCCTAATTCCTGAATGCCTGCCTAACAAAGTACTAAATCACGATGATTCTGAAGCGAAAAACGCGCAGCTTACAGAAAATAGCGATTTTTCGAACTGTGCTAAAATTCCAGTTAAAATTCCCAATGTTTCAGCTATGCAAAGTAGCTAAAAAGGAAGGCGTAGTTCAGTGGCTTCATCTCACCCAATCAATGACCGCGTTCACAAATGCCGCCTAATAAGGACATCAGGCGATTGGGACATGGAAGTGTGTCACGCAATTGTCATATTAGGGCTCAATATCGTTCTGTTCCGGAGCAAGCGGCTGAGATCAAGCAAACTCCTCCTGCCGATAAATCAGCGAAGAAAAGAAATTTTCTAATTCTGTTGCCGACCGCTGATTCACAAGATGAAAGCGAAATTCCAGCGCTTAATAAGTCAGCTACACGTCGTAAATCCAATGGCCAGAATCAGCTGGATCCGTTGGTCCCGAACGTTATCATTCAAAACACACTCAGTCCCTACTCACTCTGTCTCTACTCTTTCCGAACAAGTAGACGCTAGCAGATCGAAAACCAGTAAACTGAAAATAAGTCCGGAAATTTCGCCTGCAAAACATAATGACAAGCGAAAAAGAGGTAAACCGATTAAGTTAGACCTTTAATCTTGAAATTTCTGATTGTTTGTATAGATTGCTAATGCTATATTTTTCTACGCTCATATAGTTAGCTGAACCAGTTTCCAGACTTCACCCGTAATGTAACAAAATTTAACCCTTATGGATGGCACCAGTAACAAACTGTAAAGTATTCATTTGTAAATTGTTTTCTGTGTGCTCATTGTAAATTAATTTAGAATTAAATAAAAAATTTATTGTTGCCCGCAGTTTTATGCGTGGAAGAGTAACCTTCCAATTAAATGTATGCAATTGAGTTGAATGTTGCACGCGTAAATAGCCTGCATTTTAAACTGTTCTAAGTAATAGAAACATGTGCCAGTAATCGTTAAATGTAATCTCGTAGAGAGAGATTTTTTTTTTGAAACTTAAAAGCACAAACTGTTATAAAATTGTCTATTTGTTACTTGACTTTGTCTAATGCTTTTTATTTTTCTATTTTCTCATTGAGGAAGCCACAATTTCCGGGGTGTAATGGGAAGTAGCAGAATTGAATAAAAATCCAATGAATAAGCAGTGACGGGTATTGGCAGTATCGAGCAACAAATTGTCATCAGAATTGAAAAGCCAAATTAAGTTTTCCTGTTGACGATCGAATTTTGGTTTCACCATATGAAACATTCAGGTTCAAGCTTTGAAAATTAAAAAATCCGACCATTATTCTTCAAAATTATTTAATAATTAGTGTGTTTTTGCTTGAAATTTGATTTGATTGTATCAATAAAGAAATTCAGTTGATTAGTTTGCTCGTACTGATCATCGTAGAGATGTTGCAGATGCAGGTTTGTTGCATGTTAAAATAAATAATATCAAGTTACATTGGTCAGTCTGAATTGAATGATAATAAATTTTGGGGACCATTTCAAAAATCTCTACGGTCTGAAATGAATAAAAACAGAATAAATTCAAGAGCATTATGCAATTCTCAATAGTTTGTGATCAGCAGATTTTTATGCTGATCAATACTGTACATTAAATTGACTTTAAGGACTAAATGAGTTAATGAAAAAAGGAAGGACCAGTAATATTTTTTACATATAACTGACCCTCAATTTTTGAGCAGGACTGGTCTGTTCCTAGATTCAGGTGTGTGTGCATGCACCTTGCGTGCACTCACAATTGCTTTATTCATCCTGGTATTAGCATTGCTTACATCTGATTTGTCCTGTAAGGTTTGCCCTCTTGCTATCTAACATGAGTTGGCCTACCATGGCTCAGTATGTAAATAAGCATATGTAATATATACTTGTGTCTCTGCATTAAATCACGTCTGTTATTTGCTGCCTACATCCGCCCTAGTTCATCACTAGCTTTACGATAGTATAGAGATGTGTTAAGTTAAGAACACATCAGCAAACCTTAACACTGGAAGAATCAGACACAGCCCCGGGTCCAGATGTAAACACCTTCTCAAACAAACCTGTTGGTAGCACGGCAGAACCATACCAAAGCCCGAAGCGTGCGGAGCACCTCCCGACAATGCAGAGTCGACTGCTGAACATCGGAGATGGAGACACCAGCCCGCCGCAGGATAAAACAGGTACAACAATCGCTTTAAACTTGACCACAATTGCAGCATGCAGTGCTAATCATTGCTACCTTGTAAACTGTGTCTGGTCACGTAGAATATGGCATTGTCGGCAGGCTATATAGGTTTTGACTTTTTTGGATTTTCGTTGTTGAGCTAAAAAAATAAAGAATCATGTTTCCTCTAAAAGAGGATAAGTTTAAACCAAACGACGATAGGTTTTTAATTTTGTGGGCCTCGTGGGCCTTTACCACTTTTGGTCGCTTACTTGAATTTTAAAGTCGCATGTTACAACTTTTTTTCAACCGTTGTTATTGTTCCGACCAATGACTAATGAATAAAATTGTAGATCAGTGAGTTTAACATATCCACTGTCAATATTTCAGTGATCGTGACTGGTACATTTGCTCTGATTCTTACCTTCAGTCCCTCATTACAGGCTAATGTGTGGTAAATCCAAAACAACCTTGATGTGAGATAGTACGAAATTATGACGTCTACCGTGTAATGGGTGCGACCCAGAACTGTAAGGCAAACTCCAGAAAAACTGGCTACCCAAATCACCCATTGAAGTAGGAACCAACGTCGAGGGGTATCTATAAGTATAAATCCATCAGATCAACGTTAGCATAATGGATTTGTGTTGTACAAAATAAAGTTTCATAAAATTCTAAAATGCTACAGGATAGTTCAAACGCAATAAAAGGCTACGTTTCGATGTGTCAGACAGCAACCTTTTCAAACAAAAGCAATAAAACTCGACCGAACTTTAGGTTTCGTAACTCACACGTGTACCAAACCAATTTCATAAAAGTCGAAAGTGGTGCAACTGTTAAAGCACAACAAAAGGCGACGTTTCGGTGGTTTAAACAGCAACTTTTCAACAAAAACGTTTTCAAGTAAAATTCAACTTGAAGCTACGTTTCGCTTAAAAAAAAGTGCTATTCGGAGCATCAAATGTTGCTTTTTACTGGGTTTGAACTGTTGTAGCACCAGGCTATTAAACTAAACTTTACACTCTGAAGACGATGTGTACTGAGGGTAAACATCAATGAATACAGGCTCAGCTTCCACACGAACTGTGTACGGGGAGTACACAAGCTGTGACCAGAATGTGTACTACCGCTGTACAGACTGTACTTCCAGTATACAACTCTTGTGGAGGCTGAGGAGGTACACGTTGATGTGTATGGATTTGTATAGTAGTTTTCGTTTAAAAAAAATTGTTTGGTCACTTTTGTTGTTTCTTCTTGTTTCTGATGTAATTACAGGTCAGGTTAAGTTTGATCAGTTACCTTAGCTCGAATTTCAGCAGGAAGGGACAGAGTTTCACCAACAACTTTCGTAACTTTTTTTCCCCTTTGGTATTTCTTTCCTTTTCGGTTGTTTTTTTTTCCAGCTTTTTCGTTTTCATAGATGTGTTGTTGTAATAAAAAAATCTAGTGGAACTAGCAGTAAAACTACGTGTCACTCTTCTTTTTAGATTTCAGAGTGCAGAAATATGAGAAAAGTTTGG
>JAHWFP010116645.1:14445-65028 GCA_023313725.1 Lithobius niger | reverse complement strand
TATAATTTATGTGAATATTAATTTATGCAAATATAATATCATAACAAATATTTACTTTTATTTGGGTAAAAAAAAATGTATCCCAATGTTTGCAGTAGCCTACAAATTTGTTAGCCTACAAGTTTGTGTAAGCCAGAAAAAAATTTATTAAAAATCGGTAGCAATCGGTTCAGTAAAATTGAAACGGTATACCAATCAATTTGTGGGCGATCCGCTATTCGGCAGAAAAAATGCTGATCGTTACAGCTTTCACCAAATGGTGTATTCCATCTGTCCATTTATCAAATTATCGGTTATGAAGTTTACAAACTGATTATTCTAAAGTTAATTGGTTTTTGAAAAATTGGGCAACTATTGCAGGAAGAAGAACATACACAAATTTGTGGAGCTAGTCTTCCATGGTTGCTGACCTGGTCTGGTAACCCCGTACATGCATCGAAGACTGTGATCAGCAAAATTCCCAATGCACTACAGTTGGAATATCGGCAACTGACGATAACAATGGTGATTGGAAGACATTTTGAAGAGAAAATAACACTTGCACTACCTGTGAATATCACTGGACCAACCTAGAACCGAATCGATGGGAATTATAAATCCAGACCTGACTTTAAAATTAGAACGCCAATGTAAAATCAACGAACCCCCACAAAGCAATAGAGACGCCCCGTAGAGTTACGCTTAAAGATCAGTGATTGGAGAGCGCACGAGTAGATGAAGTTTTGTCGTAGCCGCAGCCTGCAACGGAAGTATTAGTGAAACGTTTTTTGAGATTTCGGATGAAGAGGATCGGCGTTAATCCTCGAAAATTCAAGTAAACTAGAAAAATTCTAGTCTTGCAGGTGGTGCAAGTGTTATTTACTCTCCAAAATGCACTACATTGCCATACACTTGGCATTTTTTCATTCCAGACTTCTAACTTTTTAGGCCTGAATTTGCCTCATAGGAGTTTAAAGGGATATACCTCCCAGAGCCATTTTTCTCGGTTCTCCACATCAAGGACGGCCCCAAAGGTCTATTTATTTACCGTTACTCTTTCCCTTGCTAAAAATCCGTTTTAAAATGTGGAGTCTAGGAGATTTTCTGTTTAATATTGGGAAACTTTATTTACGTTCTTCCAGAAAATATATGATCCTTTGCGCACCTACAATGACCTTGAAGTTTTATCTATGCGTGCACAGTACTAATTTTAATTGTTTGCTAGTAATTACTATGAGATCAAAAATCTAAAAGACTAATGCAGTAAAAATTAAAATTATTATTCCAATAGATCGCCAAAGCAAAATTATAAGACATTTAGTCTAGAAAATTATAAATTGTGATTTTAAAATACAAGAATCATTCCGGTTTTTGATGACACAATTAATGTGTTCATGTTGACTTGTCTATTAGACGCAATGCCAACTGAGACAGTAGCTGCGTTGTTCGCTGCGAGGAACGAAGCTACTGTCTCGGGTGACCTTGACTATGGTAAATGCACAGATGTGATTGGCACGTGGCTGTTATAAGGCAGGCGGAAGTTTATAAGGCAGATGGAAGTTTATAAGGCAGGCCGGATGTTGCTTTAAATCAGGAGTGGGATGGGGAAAACTTACCACCAGTTACAAACCATTAAAACAAAAAATCTTACCTTTCTCATCATTTTTATCCCGTACGGCGATCGTATCATTGCTTAAACTTATAGTATGTCTGTTCAAAACATCGGGTTGCATCCCTGCCCACTTGGGACTCCCAAGGAAACGTCCATCGTAGGAGTATAAATAAATGTTGTTAGTTTCAACGAGTAAAAAATGCCTAAAAGAAATAAAATGCAAAAGAAAACACTATTTATGCTAGATTTCATAGCAGAAAACCAATGTAATTAGAGTGAGCTTATGTTTGAAATTACTGAATACACATGAAGGGGAGGTTTCCTTCATGAAGGAGAGGTTTCCTTTACTAACTCCATATTTGCAGAAACTAATACAGTAAAAGTTAATTTAAAAATGTTGAAGCTTCGATTTCTACTTCAAGAGGTTTCAGAACGGTTACTAAACTGACAACGAAAATCTACCTTTAAAGCAGTCAAAAATATGCAATACTGTTGTGGTATATGTTCTTTCGAGAATAGGGATAACGAACAGTTTAGTGACAGCAAAAGTTTCTCTCTCACAGAGAACTCCACTCTGTGTTACAAGTTGGGATCCCTTTCCCTGCCTACGGCGCTTCTTTTATGGTCTTATTACCATTCAAAACATGGTAAATGGTAATATATGCGAAACGGCTACGTCACCTCCCCTACCCTCCTCACTCCCCGTCCGCTATGGAACCCCACTCTTTTTTCAGCCGCTGGCGCGGTATGGTCGTACGGTCAGGAGCTGGAGCAAGATTGGTATTCAAAGTTTTATTATTATTATTTTTTTTTCGGATGTGATAGACCACAATTAAGAAGAATTGTGAGGCCCAGGTGTGCTAAGGAAGCCGCAATTTGAAGGATTGCGAGGCACCTGGAGTGCAAGTGAGATAGAAATTGCGAGGCACCAGGAGTGCTAGAGAGAGAGAGACCGTAATACATAGAAATTGCGAAGCACCAGGAGTGCTGTGGAGGCCGCAATACGGGGATATTGCGAGGCACCAGGCGTGCTTGGAAGTTTGAACCGCAATAATTTGTGAGGCACCAGGAGTGCTGTCGAAAGGGAAGGAGTTTACGATGAGGAGGACGTCGGTGGGTCGTAATGTCGGCCCGGCTTTTTGATGCGGGCGGTTTGGATGTTGTTCCCAGACACGTGGTATGATGATAATGGCTATACTGTAGATGGATTCGGACTTACTGTGTTTGTTGCTTACCCGGGCAGGGGTGCCGTCGTGGGAACTGTTAAGTGAATTGCGTAAACACTACACTACGTGGAGGATGGTGCGTGATTTGGGCGGCCACGAGGTTGCCAGTTGTCCGTTGGCCAAAATCCAAACTGGTGGCGCGGTATTGTGGTTTGGTGTTGCCGCGATGTGTGCTCTGTTGCAAGCCAGATTGGCCATTGACAATAGTGTGGATTGACCGGTTCCCGGTGGTTTGGACAATGCCATATTGTTACAGATTGATGCATTGTGGACTTTGTGTGAGACGTCCCGGACTTTGACACTGTTTTCGGGGGACACGAGGTGGCGAGCTGGCTCTTTGTCGGGTCACGACGCAGCGTGGTCGGAGATCGGGGCATCGCCCTGGGTGTTGCGGACTATTAATGGCGCCAGTCTATTCCTAATGGCGAGGTCGCCGCTACGGGCGGTTTGGGCGCAGGCGAGTTTGGAAGAGGACGATGCTAGAAATGCCCCGAAATTACGAGAGATGGTGACGCTGGGCATGGTGGAACGTGTTCCGGAAGGGTCGATCGGTTTTGCATCGCCGATTTTTGTAGTCCCGAAGCCCGATGGCTCGATACGTGTGATTCTCAACTTGAAGATGTTGAATGTGTATGTGGAAGTGCAAAAATGCCGTTTGGACACGCTGTCGGTGGTTGCAAAATGTTTACGAAAAGGTTGGTGGATGGCGAAAATGACCTTTCTCAGGCATATTATGCGGTGCCAATGGCGAGGAATGCCCGAAAATATTTGATGTTTTCTTGGCAGGGGTGTGTGTACCATTTCCGGGTGATGCCTTTTGGACTAGCGTCCGCGCCGTACATTTTTATGCAGCTGGTTGGCCTGGTGCTGCGTTTTCTCCGGCGGGAAGGTGTGTTGCTTTTCGTATATTTGGATGATTTTGGCATCTTGGGGCCTTCGGTGCGGAGTGTGGAAGCCAACGTGCGTCGGACAGTGCAGCTGCTTCGCGAGCTGGGATTTTTCCCGAACTTGGCCAAGAGTGTTTTGGTCCCCACACAGAGCCTGTTGTATCTGGGGATTCAGGTGGATTTGGTTGGTGCTAAGCTGGTGTTGCCTGACAGAAAACAGCGAGGACTGCTACGTGAGGTGCGGCAGATATGCAAGAAGCCAAGGGTGTCTGTGCGTGACATGATGCGCTTGTTGGGGTTGGTCGAAAGTATCGTCTGTGTGGTAGGGGATGCCAGGCTGCATACTCGTTTCTGGCAAGACGATTTGCGCACGTGGTCTCGTGGTGGCTACCCGGATGGGGTGTTGTTAGCTGGGTCTAGGGCCGACTTGGATTGGTGGTGTTGTTTGCTGGAGGGTCCGGCGGTCAGTCGCCCGTGGTGTGTTCCGGATCCAACCGCGGTACTGTCTACGGATGCCTCGGACGTAGGCTGGGTGCCACCCTGGCTGGCGATCATGCGCAGGGCCGCTGGTTACCGGATGAGACTAGGTTGCATATTAATGCCAGGGAGCTCCTGGCTATGGTGAAGGCGGTGGAAGCTTTCCGAGAGAAGCTGCAGGAAGCGGCGGTGCGCATTTTGTCCGACAGCATGGTCGCGGTGTGTTATGTGCGCCAACAGGTCGGGACTCGGTCCCGTGAGTTGACAGGTCTTGTGCAGAGACTGTTGGCCTGGCAGCAGCGACTCGGCTGCACCATCGACACCTGTTTCATTCCGAGAAAATTGAATTCGGTAGCGGATCAGAACTCTAGGGTGTTCCTGGACAGGTATGACTTTATGTTGTCGCCCGGGGTGTTTCGGAGTGTGTGCGACAGGTTTGGCACTCCTGATGTGGACGTGTTTGCGTCGGAAGTGACTGCCCAGCTGCCCAGGTTTGGTGCTTGGGGCAGGTGCCCGGGCGCTGAGTTTACTGACGCGTTCAGTGTGTCGTGGAGCAAGTTTGTGCCTTATTTGTTTCCTCCGTGCCCGCCGATCGGGCGGTGTGTGCTAAAAATGTTGGGGGATGAAGTGAAGAAAGCCATCCTCATCACGCCGGCATGGTCGGGTGCCACTTGGTTCGTGGAGCTGTCTGCCTGGGGCAAGGAGGGCCCGTGGCCCTTGCCTCAGAAGAATGTGTTGTGGGACCCGTACGAGCGTAGGGCAGCCTCGGATGCCTGGGGCCCGTGGGTGGCCTGGGGCATTGGAATGCGTCGCTAGGGTGAGGGGCAGGTGAGACTCCCGCTAGTTAGTGCATGTTCTGTAATCCTCCCAACTTGTAACACAGAGAGGAGTTCTCTGGGAGCGAGAAATGAAAATTCTACCAGGGTAAGGTACTTACCTGCAGGAGCATTATAGTTCTCCGAGAGGAGAATGACGAATTTGTGTTACTTTAACTTCCCTCCCGCCTCCCTGCTGGGACTCTTCCCCCGAGGCTGCGGGGGAAAACGAGTGGGGTTCCATAGGGGACGGGGAGTGAGGAGAGTAGGGGAGGTGACGTAGCCGTTTTGCATATATTACCATGTTTTGAATGGTAATAAGACCATAAACGAAGCGCCGTAGGCAGGGAAAGGGATCCCAACTTGTAACACAGATTCGTCATTCTCCGCTCGGAGAACTATAATTCTCCTGCAGGTAAGTATCTTACCCGGATAGAATTATAATTTTTTTTTTATTTAAAAAGTGCATGCAGTGTTAGAGATAACCTAATAATCTAGCTCAAACAGTTCATAACAGTTCAAGACTTCTTCAGCCAGACCTATTCTACTATCTATTTTTGCTGCTTATGATGGACCATGATCGACCATGATGGACCACTGAAAGAACTTAGTAGTCATTTTAGTTTTAAGTTTCTTCTTAACTAAGAGAAAGGTTTTTATATGGCGATGGTCTACTAGACGAAGGGCTACTAACAAATCAAACAGCCAAACTGTGCACTATTTTTGCTAAGTGAACTGATGTCGTCAATTGATTTTGATGTTGTTTCTGGTTACCTCAGAAGCTTTTTAAATCTTGCCAGTGATAGGCTAATAGGAGAAGTATTACTAGCAAATAAAATCCACAACTAAAATTTTAGTTTTGCCACGAATGAATTTTCTGAAGTTAACCGATACGACTTCAAAAGATGAAAATGCTGCTGGAATTCTTAACAAGTTTTGTTTGTATATTTTGCTGCATTTACTAAAACTCCTTTTAAATCATGGTGGTAATGGGCTAAAGGAAAGACTACAGTACTAGCAAACAAACACAAATTCAATTTTTAGTGTAGCCAGCTACGCCAATCACAAAGAATTTTTTCCCCCTTACAATAAAATCAAAACAATATTAAATAACTAATATAAGTGTACATTTATACAAGTCATGAGAATTTAAAAGTGAAAGACTTACATACGAGACAGACATTTAGAGGACAAACTTAATTAACTTTTTTGAAAGAATTTGAACTACTGATTTTAAAGATTTTAAAGATAGTGCTTGAAAGGAAGATTTGAATGGCATATTGAAACATAAAATGTAATTAAAATTTGGAGGATGTATCAGTAATTAACAAACAATACTGGAATTAGCTGAGCAACAAATCAATAGTTTAGGGGGAAAAACTATTAACTGTATTCCAATTGAGCGTCTAATGGAACCAAAACTAGAACATAATCGTGAAATGAACTCTCATAATAACTTTCGAAACTTTTGTATTTGTAAACTGTATGGCAGAGTGTAATATCAAAGCATATCTACTACTGGGCAAGACATATTAGTTAATAAGGATATCTCTTACTTGTCTGCCTGAACTATCAATGTAGCACTGCCCTCTTTCAATTCAAAGATGATCGGCGTGTTCCAATTCCGGGTGCTATAGATGTAGCACTGTGTAGTGGTAGCAACAATTAGGTGGCTATGACTCAAAGAAACTTGAATGAGACGATCACGGAAGTCTAGCTTTTCCCATGCTTCATCAACCACATTGCGGACACTCATTGTTTTGCGGCCAGTGACTGTTACCTCGTAGTTCTTCCACTCTAAACGTCTAAACATATAAAATCTTGACTTACAAAAGTGTAAGTATTAATTACAGCTCAAATTGTAATTTAACAGACAACATTTAGTAATTAGTATAAACAGGTGGTATTTACATCACGCTTTTTAATAGTATGCAAGCTGTCACGACTGTGCAATCTATCCTTCTTTAGTATGGGAACTTTCTGAACTACTGAGACCCTTTACAAAAACTCTACACTGTCGGCAGCGGTAACAACATTCACGCACAGAGAAAACTGTCCATAGTGAATTTGAAAACTATTTCTACAAAAAATTGCCCAATTCAAAACCCACTGAGGCTAGTTGGACAGGGAGTGTTAACACTTTGGATGTGGGACCCGTATCTTATATGGGTCCACATAGAATCAACAAGATGTGGATTTGGGGAAAAAAAATGCTCAATTATGTGGTAATAGTTAAGAATGTTCAGCGTGTAAAGTGTTAAGATCCCGGAAATAGTGGCAAATGAAGATTGTTGTACACTGTCTCCAAACTTTCCGGAAGAGGAACTTGTGAAACAAATTCCCAAAAAGCATTAAGAGCTATCAGTTCATGGTCGGAATGGCTGCATCTTGTAAGTCGTAGGAATCTGTTCATAGGCACATTAACTCTGTCATGGGAGAGAGACATGACAGGGGATTTTTAGTGTACAACAGGACAAAATGTCTTTTACACAAGTCCGTAGCCACAACCCTACAGTCCTCTACAAGTGCTAAAGAATCAGAAATGCACATAAGCGTTAATACCCCTTCTTCTGAGGTCATCATTGGATCTCCCTCGCGGTCTGCACAAATGCTAGCTGAAGTAATCAACATCTAAAAACCATACAGCGTGTATTAAACGCTTCCAGATAATTCTAACGCCAGCCCCCTAAAATGATTGAAGTTCTAATTCGTGATATACTTTTGTTAACGCCCACCTCTTAAAAATTGTTGGTTTTCTGTGGCAAAATTAACAAAAATCTTCTAAGGTTTTAATGTAATCAACATTTCATCCACTTATAGCTTGGGTTTTCTGCAGCAAAATTAACTAAAACCTTCATACATTAAACAAAATCAACTTTTAATTCAACAAAATCAACTTTTAATTCAACACAATTCACAGGAGGGTTTGTAATCACGGAAAAGTCAACGGTATTAGGCCTATGCAATCGATCATTGACGTGTGTGGTTTGGATTGGATTCAGTCTACCAAAAACACAATATCTTTATTCTCATTTATTGAGAAATGTAGCTTATTAGCTCATCCTCCTTCCAATATCTAATGTAATTCAAAGTTAAAAACATTTTTAACCATCACCAACCTTCCAAACAAGACGACGCGATTCACGACCGGAAAGCGCGAGTTTGTCGCAATTTTCCGGAAAGTTGTTAAGTTGACATAGTTTTCTGTTCATCTTAGAGAGAATAGATTGTCCCGACTATCCCGATCCGGCGTGGATTACTCTATCCAGGAAGAACAGAAAACGGTGCCAAACTTTCCTGGTTGCGAATTGCGTTGTCCGTTTTGAAGGTTGGTGATAGCTAGAAATTAGTTTTTACTTTGAATTATGTTAGATATTAGAAGGAGGAGACACTAATAAACTAAATTTGTGAAAAATAAGAATAAAGGCATTACGAAAAAGACTATCACTTTGTTTACTGTGAAGTGAGCCATCAAATTTACCGGATAAATTTCAAAGCTGCTTTCGCCCACTTTCACACTGTAGATTGTCAATAATCTTGTGAATTTTTGATTGTTTACAGCATTCTTCTTCAGGCCTTTTGGGGGGTCGTTTTTCTTATGTTTACATCTCACTCCACGGTCTGTTGTTTTACCGTTCGAATTCGTTACGTGCGCAGTCGTGCGCAGTGGGGAAAGATCTTGAAAATAAACTAGACACCAATTGGAAACTACGGAGCAACAATCGGCCTCAAGAATGGACTGGGCTGAATGAAGCAGCACGACCTTACAAAAACTGAATGCTGCGGCGGCGGTAACGAATTCGAATGGCAAAACAACAGACCGCGGAGTGAGATGTAAACAGAAGAAAAATAACCGCCAAAAGACCTGAAGAAGATTGCTGTAAGCAATCGAAAAAATTCACAATATTATGGACAATCTACAGTGTGAAAGTGGGCGAAAGCAGCTCGGAAAATTGTCCGGTAAATAAACGCATTAAGTTGTCGCTAGACTGAATTCAGATCATGTACGTACGTGAATGATTGAATGCACCAATGCACAGGAGTTCACGATCTTGATCCGCGATCATGTTACCGAAACTTTGTATGGTTGGAAATTAGTTTTAGCTGCAAATTATGCTGAATTTTGGAGTAGAGACCATATAATAACCTAAATTAAATTGGTGAATGAGAACAAAGGCAGTGTGTTAATGCTAGATTGAATCCAGATCATGAACACGAATGATTGCATTTTTGCCGACTTTTCCGTGATAGAGAACTCCCTCTATAGACAGTAGTGTAGAAAATAGATATACTTGTTTTTAATGCCCACCCTCCAATTTTAGACAAATTAATTTTACAAACCCATGGGAGTTTAACACACACTTACGGTAAAAGCAAAGAACAAAGAATTGCAAAGGAATTAAGAATATCATACAGCAGTTTGAGTCAGATTTTAAAAGATAAACAACAAGATTTTAAAAACATTACGGTAAATGATCAACCACGTGCAAAAGGAAATAAAGACGGGAAAGCCAAAGTCTCACAAGAAATAATAAGAAATAAGTCCAAAAGGCAACGTAAATAGGTTTGCATCTGTATTGTGCAAAAGGAAATGTAAATACCAACATGACCACGTGATGAGATCAAACACTTCATTTGAATCATTTGAGAGTACTTCTCCTTGTAGTCCTTATTTAACATCTTTAATGTCAAGCTCTGGGTTAATTACTAAGGCCCAATACATTTATGACATTACCTTTCTATAACATGTGCAAATATAACGTGTCCATTCCCACACGCGCCAGCTACTTGGGTGCCATCACTTGACCAACTGATGTTGAAAATACTACCAGTGTTTGGTTTCTCTAGCGAATGTGACCACTGAAAATTAATAAAATTAAAATTACAAGACAATGACCTACGGCTCTGACTGTACAGTATATTGTTGAACAATGCCTCCTAATCCCTTTGCAGATTCACAAGACCCACCTTATACCAGCTAGAGATGCCAAAAATTACTGTATGCTGGTGTTAATCCATTTTGCACTCTACTCAAATGAAACCCACTTTTTACACTTGCTACTTATCAATTATCAAACAAACAGCACTTACGTTTTTTCAGAAAAATAAACATATAACAACATACCGTAAAGGGAAACTTATATTGTACCGACCGTCCGAGACTTGCAATGAAAACGGGGTGGGGGGGGGGGGCAGCAGGAGATTGTTCACCGATATGTTGTCTGGCTGGTTCACCCCCTTTCGCTATATGTATAGATCGTATCCATGCGGCGTGCGCGAGTGACGACGGGACGACGAGCCCCTGTGGTTATAGACTAGCACCACCGGGTACTGGTAATACCACTCTGTTCGGTGTTAGTACTACTGCTGCTGTCTGCAGGTAGAGATGCTGGAACTTGTACATATAACCATTGTGGCAGGAGCTTGAATTAAGGGCTCAGTTGACAGGTACAGGTCCAGGAGTTGTTCCACTTATTGACTCTTCAGGTCCTTACTGCATGGAAAGCCCTCCTGAAGTCGATACATTTGCTGTGATAAATCCTTCAAAAATGTTGGACTTTATTTTGAGACCATGTCCTTAACAAACTAGCAACATTCTTCTCACCACCCAGTATACGTTCTCATCAAAAACAATATTCCGGCTTTTGATGCTATTTCTTTCCAATTGTACCCAGACACGATAACCCGATTTGTCCTGACTGTATCCAACTAGATAAACTGATCATCGAGCAAATATTGGTTATCTATCAATTATGATGGCGCCCCCACATAAGTCCTATATCCTATCTTCTTTAGGTGTGTGTTGTCGTTCACTCTCGAATTCCTTCTTCGCAACGGTGACTGTTTATTGTGGACTCCATTCCCAACGTTCCCCAAAATAGCAAGCAGTCAGAACTATAGCTTTACATACTTCTTGGTAGTCCTGCGTTGCTCATCATCGTTCTCACTTTCTTGAGCAGCGTACGATTCAGCTTCTCGGTCGTTCCATTTTCCTGTGGTGTATAGGCAGGTGAACAGCCCCCTCGGATGCCAGGAAATTCTCAAATTGTCTGCTGGTGTATTCTCTGCTTTGCTCTTCCATTCCTTGAAAACTTGGAAAACTTGATCTTTACTTTTTAAGGTGTATACCCAGGATTTTTTCGTGAAGTCGTTTAGAAAGCTAGGAAAGGAAGCGCTCGCCATTTAATACTGGCATTGGTAACGCACCTCAACTGAAGTTCAAGCTTTGGCGTTGTCTGGAGTCCCTCTTCTTCTTGAAAGGTAGTCAGGTGAATATTCCCATCTGGCAAGCTTCAGAGTTTTTGTAGATTTACTAATTCGATTCCTTCTAATCCTTTCACAAGACAATGTTTCTGCTTTTGTCTTAATGCGTCAAAAGGTAGATGGCCTAGTCTTTTGTGCCAGATATTAAAATCCTCTTCATTTACTTGAGAATGTGTCTTCAATATTTTTACTTCATTCTCCGGTTGTTTCACTATGGTTTGGCTCTTGACCACTTCTTTGTTTGATCGCTTCAACATGTGCTTATTGTTCAGGTTTGACAATGATTGCATTTCATATTGGATAAATGTTACCCTAATTTCACAGTACGTCGACAATTGTCGTGCCTTCACAATGAAGTATCATATACCTATTGTCTGGAAAATATGTAAAAGCTCCAGTATGCTTTAACTCTCCGACGGACAATTGTTATAACAATTTTAGGAATATGACAAACCTTCTGAAACTTAAGTTACATTTCTATCAATTCTTAAATACACAGCACCAATTCCCATAACTTGTAGCGGTGTGTCGTCAGCTGTCATCGCAAATTTACTGATAATCGGTGAATACTCAGCAAAATCATTTGTCATACTTCATAAAAACGGATGCTGCACAGTTACTACCCACTAGGGATCGTTGATTCGTTACGACTTGTTCATTATTTTAATCATGGCAATCTTGCATATTCACTATTTCAAGAAGTTCACATGCACTGATATTGAGGTGTCTTTTTGACATTGTTGACCTGCTGCATTTCTGCACCCACGGTTAAATGTTCTGACTTGTCACAAACAAAACAGTTCCTCTTCTCTTTAAATTTAACATTGCTTTGATTTTGTGTGGTGGCAGGTTGACGATTCCTTCTGCAAAAACCAGTAACTGGTATTTACAGCGATGTCACATGTTGCTGGATCGATAGGGGTTCCAAGCCTCCCAAATGGCAAAACTGAAATCTTGAACCCCCATCCTACTCATTTCCAACTCTCCGGGATGGAGGCATGAAAGGCTGACGAAAGGGCGCGCGCAGATCGGACAGCCAGGCGCTTTTGTTGTTGGTCGAGGAAATGAGACGTTTCTTGATGGGGAAAGCAGTGAAGAATGGAGACGCTTGCGAAGAGATTCATTTCATGTTGTGGCTGTGACCCATTCAGTGGTGTAGGATTTGAACACCGAAGGTGAAGGTGGTGACAGCCAAGACGGCTTCTGCTTGCAGAGGCAGTCTCGGATCGCCCGATCCACGAGATTGTGAACTTGGTTCTTTGAAAAGGGCTGGTCTGCCGAAGCAGTAGGAGACAATGATGGAGTCAGAGAGCGGCAAGACTAACGAGACGAAAGATAGAGCGGGGCTTCATCCGAAGAACGTGAATTTTGTACTTTCTTGCCGGAGGAGTGGGACTTTTAATTTCCGTTTCAGCTTGATGTAGGCCTCCTTCGCTGAACGAAGATTGTCCTGTAGAGCTTGAATGTCAAGGGCCGAAGTTGGGGTCCGGCCACACTGGAACAGAGAAGTGTCGACCGTGTTGCAAGTGGAGCAGGAACGGTCGAAGGGCATGGTGATCATTAAAATGGTGTATGTGAAAGGGTCTTGCCCGAAGAGGGTGCTGAGCCAGAAAGCGACGCCTGAATCGAAGTCTGCTTCAGAAGATCGCGGCGAGACGTGGTCGAAGGCCCAGAAGGTCTGAAGACTGGGTACGAAAGGCCCAACAACATCAGGGTGAGCGGCAGATGGACTGGCGGGAGAAGAAGTGGTCTTCCGGGAGACTTTTTTTGGAGCACCCTTCAGCCTTGCCATGGATGCTGCGATTAACTTCGGTGGATGAGGAGAAGCACAGGGTCTTCAGCCGACGAAACGTCCAGATGAGGGTGAAAGTTTCTTTAAGATGCGGTAAAGGATGCGGGAAAACGAAAGCATGTCTACACAGTGGCTCGCTAGCGGAAAAATGATAACCTTTAGTGCTTGGCACTTTTAGAGAGAGGGGTGCGCTGGCGCATACGCACTTGGGTTACTGAGCTGGCCGGCTACTAACAACTTAAAAAACTGCATTCGAGGAACTGAATGCTAAAATGTACAGGTGATTGAAATTTTCGACCAGCACACAGAAACTTTCTTTGGAAGAAATTTTATTCTGAACATAACCAGTTATTTTCAATCGGACTAACGGTTTAGATGCTACAAGAAAAAGCTGTTTTTTGGTGGCCATTTTTGGACGCCAGACTTCCAGGCTTATGAAGAGAAATTTGACCCGACACCGGGCAGATTAGGATTTAGCATGCTCAAATTGGATTAAAACCGCCCGGTGCCTAAATGTCTCACCATTAGCCATTGACATCATTTTAGCGAACCTTTTCTCGAAAAGTCGTCCTGTCTATATTCCTAACACTCGTTTTTTTTTCTTCTTTTTTTTGCAGTTAAGCCAACTTTGAAATTCCTAAATAACTTAATTGTTTATACTTACACCTATTTTGTCACACAGGCGTAATGTGTTAAAGGAGCCCACTGCAAATAGCTCCCCTTGAGGGGCCCATGACAAAGCGGTAATAGGATAGTCATGTGGAACACTACAATACAGCTGCCGCCCATAAGAATCCCAGACCTAAAACAAACAATTAACAGAAAACAATTGGTAATTCTATCGGAGAATTTGTTCTTGAAGAAGGAATGATGATTCTACCAGACAACATTTTCTCGTAGGAGAATCTAAGTATGCCTAGTAGAATCTAACACAACTGTTACAAATGGGATGCATCCCTTGACCGCAGCACATTAAAACTCCCAATTGGCATCTAATTAAACCATAATTAATCCTAATCTTACGTCACTTCTGGTGTCCCCAATGCTCCCCACCTCGCACCTCCTCTTCACTGTCTTTTGCGGCTGGAGAACACCCCTGCGCCAGGGAGGTGGGCAGGAAAACAACTTCGTCGGATTCTACTTGTATAACTTAACATTCTCCTGCGAGAACAAGTTCTCTGGTAGAATCGTCATTTCTCCTTTGCAGAATCCTCGTCACTGTGTTACAAATGGGATAGATTTCATCACATGGCATAGCCAGCCTACCAGCATGACCACGTCCACCTATTAACCCTGCAAGATACCGCAAAATAAGTAATTTTGACCCTTCGCCTGCAGCATCCAAAGAATGATACGGCTAACAACAGAACCAGGCCCCGAAGACAATGTGTGGCTTAGACCGACCAATGTGTGGCTAGCGTCGATGCCACCACTACACGCACGAAAAAAAAATACGGCCTGTGTCGAGACCCGAAGCCTCAGACCCCAACAAAGCAACCCAGTAACCGCCCGTGGGGAGACCTGCGTGAAATAGGGTTGGAATATGACAAAAACCACCCCGTATAACACCCAAGGAAGGCGACGGCTTGTCGTTCACAACGACGCCGCCCGCTTAACAACTACACCGCCCGCTTAACAACTACACAATATTAACGGATAATGAGAAGGGTCCTATCCACGTGTACCATAAAAACAAATCCCAAAAATGGTGTCCGACTCCTAGGTTAGGTGAGCCAACTCGCTGGCCTGGAGTCTGTCGCCATTTTCCAGAAACATGAGAGCCTACAAGCCAACTGTCCTAGCCCGAAGGCCGTGGGCGGGTGAAGACTATACAAGAATGTTGTCCACCTACATCGTGCCGGAAGGAGCTACCATATTTCTCTGAATCTAAGACGACTAATATAAAACGAGTAACATTTTTAGGTTTGTGCATTCCAAGGAAATAATGGCTGTGATTATAAGACGGGTGACTTTGGCAATTAAGGCTTTAATTAGGCTTGGTATTACATGTATTAGTTTGTATACCAGTCAATTCCCTTGGTGCTGGATTCACAGCCAAAAATTTTAATAATATCTTTGATTTTGTACTGCTTACTAAGGCCATTTTCAATACATATTTAGTTTTTGGTAGATAATGCAAAGGCTATTTAAGCAATTGGCTTGAGAATAGCACCACTGCATAGCTCTCGGAAAAACTATTAGAATGGTGTATTCAAACATCAAAATCGGTCCAAAATTAACCGAGTTATGGATTTGCACGAGAGTAAATCCCCACGGGCGGTTACTGGGCTGCTTTGTTGGGGTCTGACGCTTCGGGTCTCGACACAGGCCGTATTTTTTTTTTCGTGCGTGTAGTGGCGGCATCGACGCTAGCTGGACGTCGACGTCGGTCTAAGCCACACATTGTCTTCGGGGCCTGGTTCTGTTGTTAGCCGTATCATTCTTTGGATGCTGCAGGCGAAGGATCAAAATTACTTATTTTGCGGTATCTTGCAGGGTTAATAGGTGCATAAGACGATGCTGCCAATTTAATGGTATAAATATGATAAAAGTACCGTCTCATATTCGGGGAAATACAGTACGTACCTCTGACCTAGTGGTTCACACAGAGACTCAATACCAAACTAACCTCTTCTGAAGGGGTGCTTTGCACAGGACACTTCAAGTTCCCATCACGTTCCCAGTTAAAAACCGTGATACACTGGCAACTGTGTTAACATTGTAACCCTGTATAAGATAACTGTGCCCAAATGTCCAACACATCTCTACCGGTTTCACCTTGCGAACTAGACACCAGGACGCCCAACGTGACCACTTGCAAGCAAACTTCCAGGCAACTTCCCACAGCACACCTGACGCCACTATAGCTCCGGCGTCATCATAAGGCCTGTGCCTAAAATCGAGAATCCACCCCTCCGTCCTGGCAGAGGACCTAAGCTAACAACCCACATGATCAACCATGGGAGTAGGGACCAAATTCTGTCCAGCCACCGTGGCAGCATTAACACCAACCAACAAGTGTGGACTCACGAAACACAATCAGATAAACGCAAACACCTGGCCGTGAACTACCCTGAGAGACCTGTCTTATTCCCGTTGCACAAGCAACACCACTTGCCACCTGACAATCCACCTGGGATTCCTTCACCACTACCGGGAAAGGTACACCATATAAACCCAACAGTGTCAGTTGTCAAGCTCTATGTAACGTAACGTAACACTAGCGTAAGATATCATAACCTCGGTATCCTGCTGAAAATCTACGCAGTTGTGCTCAGCTCCCCAACCACTGTAAGCACTTTCTGAATTTGAAAGTCTGGCAAATTGTCCGCCAAACCAGCGTTCGTTGCGATCACCCAGCACTCGTCACGCACACCATCACGACTGCCACCTGCAGGGTTTTAAATAAAAACAAACGGCCCTACTTACACTGAAGCCACGATACATCCACCACTGCTTCACAAACCTAAAACAAAATACGGTATACGCATCACAGAAAAAGGACCTAGACACATCTTGAGCAATGGCACTAACCTAAACACCTATTAACATACCAGTTTATCGTAAACCCCAGGCAACCTTGGACACATCCACTGACCTGCACCGTTTCCAGCTCGTCTAAATGGATTCTCTCGACTGAACCATCCCAGGTAATAATGCGGGGTCTATTACTATCCATTACTATCCCCATCATGTAGCCAATGGCCAACGCATCTCATGCTAACCCCATAACCACTATCATGTTGGTGCACACTCCAGTAATGCTCTTCCAATCAATACCACAATCGCACCATATTACTTCTTACACGCGGCCAGCCTTTCCGTACTTATTCCGATGATGAATACTAACCACAATAAATCTCCATTCCACATTAGCCCAACTGGCTCGTAAATAATTACACCGCCACCGGCCACTGCATCACTGGCTAGGGTACACACTTCTCATTCAGTGTTTCGTAAAAGAACTTCCATTTCATTAGTCCCAACGTCAATCCCCAACCATGCTTTCCCGTATCCCGGGTACTTTATCCACGTTTCATACTCGATAAGAATAGACATTTAAGCTACGACGGCACGGCCCGGCCGCCACCCGTTTAATCCATGGCCAAAAACCGACTGGCTCGCATCAAACCACACCACCATTAAAAAAACTCACAAGCCCAGTCCACCTTCACTGCTTCCCAAAAAGCCACCTGCATTTCTTTACCAATGAACACAGTAACGCACACGTATCTGCCAAAAGACCTCACGAAATCGCTGGTTACCCCGAACCGCGTTAAGCCTAACAGTGCCACGATTATTGTTTTTCACTCCCAGTTTACTTACGGCCGCCTGTTCCAGTGTCGCATCCACCACATCATTCACGAAATTGTCCTGAAAGTTCATGACTCCGGTTGCTTCTCATCGTCATTGTAGCAGGAAAAAGGAAGCATTGCTGGGTAGTGGCTAAATTCTGTTTCTGTTGCTTTACCTGTAAATTTAACATTTTTATCCTCAAATGCTTTTTCCCTCTAGAGATTAATTTTAGTCACTCACCAGCTTGCTAACTCCGAATTGCGTACCTGTACTTCCCTCCACTATATACAGAACGTACAAACATGGCCATCTTTTCTTCCTCTCAAACTGTCATCAAGGTGGTGACTCAAGGTGGTGTCATCTGCTGGTCTATTTCCCATACCGGGCACTTCGCCAATACAGCCTCGGGCAAAACAGAAGTCTCATTCACTCACTACCATCAGCATACTGGCATAGTCTGCTGGGTTTAGGCTGGTTATTGTGTAACTGCACTACATAATCATCTTGGTTGTCGTATAACCCACTGTTCGTCTCACTAATACCATAACCGTCAATCTCCTCGCAGTCTTTACCCGGCCAATCAACCAACCTACGAAAAACACGGCTACTCAGTCGCTGTAATGGACCGCTTCAGCCTAATTGTTGTTTTATAACAGCATAAACACAGAAGTACCAAACAGGGCATTTCCAGCTTGTTCAACTACTTTTACAGTTTTTTTTTCGTCTTCTCTACAACCCCAGAATCAGAAAATCCTTTTTTTTTTGCCAGATTTCTTGCCCGTACCCCTTTTTTAAGTTGCCTGTACAAACCCCCTTATGAACAACTGATTTATACCATTAACCACATTGTTTGTTACCAGCCATCAAGTGTGCTACCAACCATCTCGTCAAAGGCATATGGGCCAACACAAACAACAGATATCAAGTAGAATATAAACTCAAAAGGACACCAATCCCATCAGGATAAGAGTATAAATAAAATTAGTCAGAGCAAAAAAGTAGAAATGTTTTAGTTTAGGTGGATGGTTACAGTTATCAATCTAGCCTACGCTAGCGAAACAAGTTAACATAACTTTCACTGCAAATAACAAACCTTGTAACGGCAATCCTCGCCTCCAGAAAGAATTAAGTTGTTGTTAGCATTCCATGCTGTTTTAAGGATCAGTCCTTCATGGGCACTCCACTAGACATGAAATGACAAAAATGACACATTGCTCTGAGTAATTGTTAACAATTTTGTAGTTAATAAAGGTTCTTTCTTGGGAATTTGTTGTAATAGTGTTAAGTGTTAATAATATTTCGGATGTTTATGCATGCTGTCAAGCAGTTGATCTGGACAACTTTTTGCTCATGAAAAATGCTCCGATCATCAACAAATTAGACATGGGAGCTAAGGGCACTTATCTCGGTATACCCACCAGATTTGGTCCGTATAGCTCCAATGGTGTTGCTCCGGCAAACCCTACACCACAAGAGGCTCAAAAGCATTTTTTAAGAGTTTACTAAGGCTGTACCGAACCGAACAAACCGAACCGAACCGAACCTGGCCGAACAGAGGGTGTTTGGTTCGGTTCGGTGTTTCAAACGCAAAATACCAAACCGAACGTATTTTAACTTCTAATCGACGGATTTTGATGTTTCAATACACCATTTTGAAGGTTTTTTCGCCAGCTTTCTGTTGGTCCAAACCACACGTTCCTAGCTCTAACGGTTCAGAAGTTATAAGGGAAAATGTAAAAGTAGTGGAGATTTTTTTATGTTTAATACAGAGTTTCAACATCTGTGGACTTACAAGTCCATGTGAAACATGGATGAATTAACTCCCGACTCCCCTGACTATCATTATCTACTTGGGGGCGAAACTCTCACAGTGGTCGAGGAAATCCGTGACCTCGGTATCTGGTTTTCATCAGACTTGAAAGTGTCCTTACACTGTTCGAAGGTGAGCGCCATGGCATTCCGCCGTTTGGCTGTGGTTAACCGTTGCTTCACCTCGGGAAATCTCACGACTAAGGTATGGGCATTCAAAGTTTTCGTCCGCCCAATTCTTGAGTACGCCACACCGGTTTGGTCGCCTTACTTGGTAAAAGACATCGACCTAATCGAGTCGGTACAGAGGAGATTCACCAAACGCCTCCCTGGATTTCATGATGTTGATCATCTGGAACGGCTTTCCAAGGCAGGCCTTGAACTGTTGGAACTTCGTCGACTGAGATTTGACCTTATTTTAACGTATAAAACACTACATAACCTTATTTCTGTCGATTTACCCCTCTTTGACCTTGCCCCTTGTTTTCATAATACCCGGGGTCATCCTTGGAAGCTTGCGGTCCAGGGGTCTCGGCTTGACTGCAGAAAAAATTTCTTTGCAGTACGGGTTGTCCCGGTTTGGAATGCCCTTCGTTCAAGGACAGTATGCATGAACTCAGAGGGAGGCTTCCGCAGGGAGCTACTTACTGAAAACCTAAACCCTTTTATCAAGAGAGCTTGTTAGTTTCCCCACCACGAAAAAACGGTCAGTATTAGCGCTCACAACCCGTTCGGTACCTGCAACTAACTATGTTTTTATTTCTTTTGTATTTTTAGCTTATATTGGATGATTTTTTTTTAATTTACATATATATTTTTTAATCTTTTATTCATTATGTTTGACAACTGGCCATCTCCCCTCCCGTACCTTTCCTACACTTCTGGCGATGCCATCGGGGACCTTTGTGTCCCTGGCAGGTCTAACCTTGGTGGCAAGGCAGTTGTGACCCTACCCTACCCTGCCCTAGCCTCTACTTTTCCACCCTTTTGGCCATGCTATTTTTTAAACTATTTTTTAAACTTGTTTTATTTTTATATCATTCATTTGCTTTTAATTTCTGCTTTTGAAAAAATCCTCCTACCTTTTACCAGCATATAGTCAATGCTCTCCCCTTTTAGGCTGGCAATCAGCGACCTCCTGGGTCCTTGCTAGTCCTGTTGCTCCAGCAACAAATTACTTATTATTATTATTATTATGTATATTTGTTGAGAAACTTGGGCTTTGATGAATCTTTGTGAACTGAGTTCTTTTACATTTTAGTTTAAGATAGATTGGTTTGGTACATTTTTGTTCGGTTTGGAAGTGTTCGGTGTTCGGCTTATTTATGGTTTGTTCGGTTTGGTTCGGGTTGGCTGAAAAAATCTTGTTCGGTACAGCCTTAGAGTTTACCAAACAATAATAAAGGAAAAGGAACACAAAACAGTGTGGAAACACTAAGGAAAAAATAAAATAAATCATAATTAATAGGATTGTTCCAATATTCATATCGGTATCACATTAAAACAGTGGCATAATCCATTTTAATCTAAGACTCCATGACTTTTTTCACGGTTATGGTTGTTTAACAAATCTTACAATTTACACCAACAAATTTAATGATGGTTGACTGCAGAGTCAACTGAAAGCCATAAGGTTCATATTGAACTTTGGCGCACAAATAATCAGAAAATTGATAACGCAATCACCAAAAATCAGTCCCAGCACTATGGAGTGCTGCTGCACATTTTTGGTAGCTCACAAGCTTTAGCTTTTGACGAGCAGCCAGTCTTGGCCATGGTGCCAGAGGAGAGAGGGGCAATTTTGCTACATAAATCCCATCGCAAATTCCTAGGTTCTTTTGAATGCCACAATCGAAATGAGCACGAGACTTCACAAGGTCCTTCTCTTCCCAAAAATGGCAAAGGAGGCTGAGGCCAGACTTGAACCTGGGACCTACGCCACATGCTAACAGGGAGTCATGCTAACCATCACGCAACCTTGCCCCCTAGGGGAGCACACAAGCAGGAAAAGCCTCTTCTAGCAAATCAAGGACAAGACACAAAATTACTACTCAAGACATGGTGCATCATAATTTAAACGTCGCGCTGCCGTTGGCAGTTGGTATCAATGGTGGCTCCCTCTGGATGTTGAGAGGTTGTTTAAGCGGTGCTCCAAGCAAGGGGGAAGGTTCCCCGTAAACTTAGGACTCTACTGCATAGCCGAAGTCTACTCCTCTAGAAGACCAATGTCGACTCACTCCCTCCTGAGAAGACCCACCGACGTTCTCCACAGACTCAACCCATACTGAACCAGATACCAGACTGATATCACACTTTAACAAGCACTAGAATGAACATAGCTAGTCTTTGGGAAGAACCCTCTCTCTTCCTTTTGAAACAATAGTTCCTGCCAACTTGTCCCCTCTGCTCTTTTGTGCTCGCCAATCCATGTTCAAATTTGGCACTTGGATTCCCTAATATAAAAGCCTCACACTTTCCACAAGTGGCGTAGGTCCACAACTGGATGGACCTAAAGGCCAATTCTAGAGCTATTATTGTTTACGCATTTCCTTGCGGAAAGTGTGAGGCCATTTTATATCATGGAATCAATGTCAAATTTGCATAAGCACTGGCGATCACAAAAGAACAGTTGAGAGGAATGACAAAAAAAGTGGAGTCGCTACCCACCACTGTTTTTCCACACACGAGATCGCTTGAGATAAAGCTGAAATACTTCTTAACCCTTCGTGGGCCACGAACGTCATATGACATCCATTTAATTCTAGTGATGGTTTTGCTGTCAGTTTCAGATCTTTTCATGTAATTTTATTTAATTAAATTAAATTTTTTAATTTCATGTAATTTTACTATCAAAAAATGGGTGCATTTGTTTTTATCAAAACACAACAAAGTGTACATGAAAAGGTTTGTTGCACAATTTTTAATGATTTTATCAAACGGACAATGTCAGAGCTTGGGCTTAATAGAAAAATACGGCCTGGGATGGCTTATTTGTTACCAAATCGTGGCGCGCAAAGCATTAAATCCAATACAAGAAGTGAACGATATCTCCAAGCTGTGGAATGCATGGCAAACCAGCTCTTCCAACAAGCAAAAATTTCATGAGCCGGCCCATGAAGGCATAGTCAAACTTATAAAACAACTTGCAGTCAAAACGCAGCACCAAAACTGTCCAAATTACCAGCAAAACCTTGCAAAACATTTGTAAATCTTGCCAAACTTGCAAATTTCCGACAACCTTTCTAGTTGACTTCACACTTCCACTCTTCTACTCGTAACGGACTTTTAGCATTCTTACTTCCCTCCACTCCACAGTTGGCCGTTAAGTTTGCTAGCCTTGTTGTTGGTGCTACTCACATCCATTGCTGTGCTAACGTGGGTAGTATCTGGTATACGTGTTGCCATACAAGTAGTTTAAACACATTAAGTAAGTTGGTTGGGTAAAAGAGGTTCTTAACTCAGGTCAAGATTTTCAGCTTTCAGATTTTGTTATTTTGCACTTACCTGCAAAAGCTGAAATTGCTGACCAATAGTTAAGACTCTCTTCTGCCCCACCAACACACCAAATGTATTTACATCTCGACAATGTGTTGACAAAATTTTCGATTCACGGGGATAAAAATAGTATCCATAGTATCATGAATTTATAGGGTTTGGGAGAATTTGTAATTCGAAAAAGTCCCTATTGAAACACATTAGATTCGTCCCCATTAGTTCAGTCCGAGTTTTCAGAGGCGCCACGTGTTCTATCCGGTAATTTTTACTCATATTTCAGCCCAAATCTAAAGTAAACTAAACTACAACTAAGCTAGGCTAAATAATAATTAAATATAAGCTAGATTCGTTTAGTTTAGTTTAATTTTAGGATAAAAATTGAGTAGAAATTCCCACATAAACCACGTGGCACCCTCTATAAACTAAGACTGAACTAATGTGAATGTATCGAAGACGTTTCAGTATATGGGTCTCAGTCACCAATTCTCCTCCCCAACCCTATAAATTCTTGATAGTATACAAATGTAACATAATAAATACCTGTATAGGCTTAAGTGTCGGCTGCAGAGGTTTGATAACAAGAAATCTTCCATGAGTGTAAAGAACTTGATTAGAGTCAGGACCCCAAGCAATTGAGTACACTGCGCTACCTATACAACGAGTTAAAACTTCCATCAGACATCAATATGGATAGTATTAAAACTTAACATTTAAAAGCAATAAGCACAATGCACAGAACCAGAAACTGGTTAATACAGTCACTGTTAACTTACGTTGCAGGATGAAATACCACAGATCTCATTGTTCAAAGTAAAAGAGGTGTGACACCTGCAATTCTGTTGTGAACTCTACAAGGGGTCATACCTATTACATTTTATTTTTCTAAGAATAATGGGACATGTGGCATTTTGTCCCGCAATATAAGTTACCAGTGTTTTTATGTTCTCGTCCCCGTGCATTGTGCAATGTTTTAAACTTATTCACGCACATTTTCCCCTGTTTCTATGTGGATAATATTGCTATCAACATTCCTTGAAACATAAAGTGGATAATATTGTCATCAACATTCCTTGAAGCAAAGTCCATGTCATACTTGCTTGGTATTACTTTAAGTGGCTTCGAAATTGGATTCAGATTCAGATGTTCGAATTTGGAAAGTGATTTCATTCTAGAATACTTTCTACTTGTATACCAGTAAACAGAAATCGTCATAGAGTGGTAAGGCGTTTACGCACAAGTCTAGTTAAAAAAAAAGGACATGTGAGGAAGAAACTGGTTGAATATGGCGATTGTGGAAAGGCTTTTGTGAACAAGTTTCACTTAATGCAACACGCAGTTATACACCGAGGTAAGAAACCGTTTAAATGTCTCTTATGTGGAAAGACATTTGACAAGAAGAGTAGTTAACCGCTGCTGGCAATTATACACAGTGGTCTGAAACCATTTAAATGTGTGGAGTGTGGATAAGCTTTTGCTCACCAGCGTAATTTAATGCAGGACGAACTTGTACACAGAGGGAAGCAACTATTTGAATGTGTTGAGTGCGGAAAGATTTTGTGGCAAGTATAATTAAATGGCACATGCACTTGTACGCAGACACAGTGGAAAGAAATACCTTTAGGGTGAGGTCTGTGGAAAGGCTTTTATGTATGTAAGTTTCGTTTCATGTGGCAATCAATTCTATATTGTGGAAAGAAACCGCGAACGTGGCGGGTGAGGAAAAACTTTTTGACAGAAGTGTTACTTAAAGTGCAACCGGCATTAATTGCTACATTTTTAAAGCTTAATTTAGACTGTCTTATTGCGGTTTGCACCCCTCCGGGACATAGTGTGAAAAAAAGTGATAATAGCTTTTGTTTTTGTAAAAAAAAAACTCTTGCTTGCATGTGAAAAATTGCACTTAAAGGAAATGTCGCTCGCATAAATTTTCTTTTATGCTACTTACGAGAACCACTTAATCTTCAGCGGCCTAATAGGCCTAAATGAAAATGGGTAAAATTTCCAATCTTCCAATACCATTCTTCAACATTTGGCGCCAGTATTATGCAGAAATGACGACTGCATAAATAAATAAGTAGGCACACTGTATATTTTTAATGACAAAGGACAGATATCACTCACTTCATTCACATGATTGGTGTCGTGCCTGGCTTTACTAAACACAGTTTTCATCCAGATCAATTCGTGTTAGATCACAGTTTCTACTGGCCAAATGTTGCTATGTATAAAGTTACAAACGCAAAATTCTTTCGTCAATCAGGTGCTAAATCATTCCCACACCTCTTCCATCATCAATGGATTTAATCTACGTACTCTAATATATTTTGGTTCACCTACTTTCACTCTAGTTCCTTTGTCATCACTTAATAATGGTTTGTGGGCAGTATTCACTACCAACAGATATGGATCAGGAGCTTTAGCAGTAAAGTTTATGTTCTAAAGCTTAACAACAAGCCAAGACAACAACGTCCAAATCTTGCTTAAATTATTACATTCTGAAGCTCAACAACAAGCCGCGACAACAAGATCCAAATCTTGGTTAAATTAACTTTTTTGAGCATAAAATGAAAACCCAGTACTAAGAAAATAATGCAAAATGAAACCTGTTCACTTTACTGCCTTTTGAGCCTTCCTATTCTAGAGAAGATAATGCCAAGCACCCAAACGAACCAAGAACAAATTGATCATTAATAAAAATACTCAAATTAATACTTGGTATAATATTCTCAATAAGATATTTTTAAAGATTTTCCAAGTTAGTCTTTTTTTTAGCACGCACAGTTGTGTTTGCAGAGAAAATATTAAGAAGACAGCAAGCTCCACAACATCAAACAAGAAATGAAAGGAGCGTACCACTTTGAGCCAGTGTAGATCGCAGCATACCACTCCGAGACCAAATCTTCACAAGACCATCTTCACCAGCTAAATTGAAGAAAATATGCTAAATATTAATGTTTATCCACAAGCAACAGTGCTACTAGAGAAAAAAGCTGAATGGGTCAAAATGTTGATGAGTTAATGGCACACGGGAAGAAAATAAAATGAGTATTATGGTGAGTATTATGGGAGGAGGATAGCGTGGAGGCGACCGGAAGTGACGCAAGTTTTGCATTAATTAGGTTAAAATGAGATGCAAATTAGGAGGATAAAACGTGCCGCAGTCAAAGGAAGGTATCCTATTCTGTAACACAGTGAGAAGGAGTCTGCAAAGGAGAATTAAACATTGCCAATCCAAGATTAGCAACCAATTTCCAGTATGAAGGCCATGCACACCGTGCATGGATGAGAGCGCAGGTCCAATCACTCGGTCTTCGAGACAATTGTCAGCAACAACCAACGCCGGGCGCCGATGGAACAAAGCTAGCAGGAGCACGGCAGCCAGGGCCAGTCGGTGGTGCAATACACGTCATTCGTCTTTTGCTTCTTTCGTCGAGATCACGAAGCTGACAGTAGAGGGTGTCGCAGCATACATTAGTTACATACATTAGTTACATACATTAGTTAAATACATTAGTTACATACATTAGTTACATACATTAGTTAAATACATTAGTTACATACATTAGTTAGCATACACAGATTAGTCTGCAATGCCCGCCCTTCGCTTTCGCTTATGTCGCAACATCCACACAGTGAACACAGATGAATGGAGTAGCGTGCATCTGAACAAGGCGAGCGCTAGAGAATAAAAGATGACTAAATTGTGCGTTTTGCACTTAAAACTTCGGGGTTAGCAAGCTGGGTATTGGCTAAAACAATTAAATCTCTAGAGAGAAAAATTATTTTAGAAAAAAATGATAAAATTTATAGGTTATGTATATTTTTGTAGCAATAGAACTTTTATTATTTTTAACAACCAAATTCATATTTTCTTTGAAAACACATTACCTGTCACTAGAGCTGTACCATCAGGACTCCACCGACCTGCCAACACAGCGCCACGATGAGCCTCCACACTTTTTTCCACTCGACCATTTTTGGATACGAGGTGAAATTTCCCTAGAAACAAGATAAAATTTATTCGTCTCATCACGTCTTAAATTAAGCGTAGCAAATAAACGTAACGAAAATAAAATGACTGCCGGTATATCATTTCAAATAAAGAAACTCATGATAAAAAAAAAAGCCATAAACTTTTTAAATAAATTATTCTGTAAAAAACTGCTAATAATTTTTTCGTGATTGCTACGCAATCTTTTTTCTCACACTTATGCTATACATTTTTCTCAGACAATTCGAGCCCCGGAAGTAAATGTAAGATACAAGCAATAAATGCAGCATGTAATTTAGATGAGTTCTGTGTCCTGAACCCATTGCTAACGCTACAGCCTAACCGTTATAACGGAAGAGAGGCAACAACTGCGAGTGTTTAAAAAGTCTTACACCTGCAGATACAAAGCATCAGCTCTCTGAAAATTCGCTTCGATCTCTTGTTTTACCCATACGACAACGAACCATGGAACAATCAATCCAAAGAGATATATTATCCCAAAGCCTGTATGTTATGCAGCTTGTAGATGCAATGCAACAACATACAGCAACAACATAACATAATTTTGTATTCTTACCATCAGTAGCAGTCAGAACAAAGACATCTACAGCACTCTGCTTTTTACCACCTGATGCAATTTTGGGAAACCAGTGCATGTCTGTTGGAAAGACATCAGCCGGCAGTTCTGCAACGGGACTCGTTTCATTGCTCACTAAATGCCATCGCAATAGAATGTGATCATCTGCACAAGAATAAGCATCATCTGGAGTGGCCCAACCAACGCAGCTCACTAAATCCTTATGTACGGACAGTTAAGAAAAATCAAAGGCACAAACGATGGCTTTCATTTTGTTAAATGAAAGTCTCTTTACGTAAATAAATAGAGATTAGTGCAGATTGGTTTTATATGTGAAGTGTACTACTAATTCCTCAGCAAAAATACCATAAATACCTTATCGGGTACAAAAGCGACACAGAATGCATGGTGTCAAGTAGTAAAATTACCATCTGGAATTTGAGTTAACCAATATTTGTTTGAGATAATGAGGTTAATTTTAAACGAACAAAAGTCACCAGAAAAACGCACACTTTCACAACAGAAGACACTCACACTGTCTAGCGAATTTTCGATAGTTTACTACTATCTTCCTCAGGCCTTAAAGTTAGTTTGGACTCTGTTTACATCCCTGTTGTTTTCACCGTTGTCGTCTGCTCGTTCGTTGCCATGCTCGAAACTTGGTGCGTTGAGGTTAATTTTGTATTGGGCCAACTAAATAGCACAAAATTGTTTGACTTAAGTGAGTTTGAGTTAACGAGGTTTTACTGTACATGCAAAGGAAAGACGACACAGTTACGGTCCCCACGAAGTTATCTTGACGCCACTCGTAGGCCTATTTGAAAATAATTTTGAAAATACTTGAACATGACTAAGCAAACCACAATGACTGGCTTTTGTTTGGTTACAGGCTTTTTAAAAAGGTAAATCCAATTTCCAGCATGCAAAACAATTAGGGGAAGAAACTTATTATTTTTCCACTAACCCTCTACTGCATGAATTAACTTTTTTAATGTTATTTGTGTCAATCATGGGATTCCAACCGACATTCTCTTGGTCTGGCTATAACGATGCGAACCACTGGGCACTACCTGTTAGGGATCGTCCGATATGACTTTTACCGATATGATACGATGCCAATACCGATAATAATAAGAAAAAACCACGACTAAAAGTTTAAATTTCATACAAAAATGCAACTTTGGTTTCTGGTTTTGCATGGGTTCCAACTGTTGAGATTATCCAAAAATTCTGCATAGCAATAACAACATTTTTACTTTTATTCTTACTTATGGCTTCAGTACATTCATCTTCTCAGTTAGATTTCAGTTGATTGTTGTAAAACATAGCGTTGGTACCATCACGAGCTACATTTTCATTACAAACTGAGTAAATGGCTATGCGTTTCTCACTTGGTTATGGCTTTTGCCGCGCTTGGTGTCAATTTGCAGGGAAGACGGTTGCATTTCTGGGCATAACAAATATCTGTATCAGAAGCCTACAGAAAAATACAAACTATGAGGATATAAAGCTAGTTAGGCTTGCAGTTGAGCATTCCCAATGTTTTTTTTAGACATTTGCAATTTCAACAAGGTTGACTTGCCCAGTCAAAGCTTTTTTAAATGGGTGTTATTGGGTTTTAATGTGTTTTCTGGGCTTTGTTTGAAGGATCCACCATTTTTTTGTTGGGGTTGGGGGGGGGGGGGGAGAGTGTGGTTTAACTATTTGTTTTACAGCAACACTGATATCATTCAGGGTTATTATATCTGCAGGTTTGAGTCCAATAATTGTAAACAACATTAAAAAAAAAAACATTGTTTTAATCCAAGCACTAGCTACTCCAGTGACAAGCTGTGGACAAATTCAAATCCCTTTTAATTTGGCAGTGTATTGTGTCCAGCTGCTACTACTGCTATTATTTTCTACTTTTGGACTGGTTTGGTTGAAACTTCGAAATTGTATGGTTACAAAAAACAAAACAAAAATTAGTGGGTATTTATTTTTGAGGGGCGAACCACTAAAACTGGTAAGTTTTATGTTTAAAATAATTAAAATAATTTTGCACACCTTCTCAAGGATGCTTGCTTTCCTAGAGGCTTCAAGTTTTTTTTTACTTAGCTCAACAACCCAACTGCGCATGTGCGGCACACTCCTCCTTATAAGAGCTTCTACGTTATGTAGACTGGTATCTTTTTCACTGGCGATCTGTCATGGTGGTGAATCAAAAGGGGAGGCAGGGTGGGTACAGGTAATGTGTATTTCCTTTAGACAATAGAAACAATTTTCAGCCAGCCCAGCAGGGGGAAGGAAATTTAGTTTCTAGTTGCCCTTTGGAAATATACATTACCTGTGAATTATTCATTAACAGTTGACCTCGTCAGAGTTGGTGACGGGTGCCACCTTGACAGGTGCCCTAGGGTTGCGAGCTGGTGCCTTATGATGTCCTCAAAGAATTTATGATGAACCACATGAATGAGTGAATTTAAAATTATTCTATATTTTCAGTGCATGAAGAGCTGCAGGTTGACGTGAGGCACTCTGGGAAAGCTTCGTCAATTTGGTTTGAACTGAAAACGAAGATTAATACCTGTGATTGATGTGGGTCTTGAAATGGTGCTTGTGGGGTGGATGATGGAATGGAAACGGTGTTCAGTGGAGAGGTGAACACATTTCTTTGGATGTTGATCGAATGGTGATTTTGGAGGATGACGCACATTGACCAGTTTGATCCTGGGAAGTGGATTGAGGGGAGGGCCGCGCTCCGGACCAGGAGTGGCGTTCACATTGTTGTTGTCATCGATGGCTTACGGTGCGAGGAGCTGGTCGGTTCCGAAGATTATGGATTTCGAGGAGAGAGTGGCGATGTCTTGCTTGACTACCAAAAAGAAGGGAGGCTTGACAGACGGGTATTTGATGAGCATCAATAGATTCCTGTGTTGCGTCGGGAAACCATGTTAAGGAGGTTGTTGATCATAGTTTTATTTTTAGCTGGGACGAACAGACCATTGAGTTTGGGTGAGAATGACGGGGTGGTGTTCCGTTTTGTGATGATGTCAATTGAACTAAGTTTCAGTTTGGGTCGGAAGGGTTTTATGTGTTTGTGCTGAAGTTAAAGTCATAGCCTGTAGCAGGCTGTCTGCATTCGAAGTACGGTCATTGTCGGGCTTACGTGTTTAAATTTTGGATGATGTTGAAATGGGCTGGCTGAAAATCGTCCAGTCATCAAACTCCAGATCAGTTGGGCTGCGAATTTGTTGTTAGAAAATGAGAAGTGGCATCTCTCTAGCTTCGAACGTCAACATCAATTTTGGGTTGGGGGTCTTGCATTGATGATGACAGAAGTTCATGTTGGATGATGGGAGACGTCTGGAGTTTGGAGAGAAGTTACGAGGGTCCTTGTTTTGCGTTGGAGAGGATGCTTCTGTCTTGGCCACAATGATGATTTGCAGTGTGGTGGTTTTTTTTTTTTGGTTGCTCATAGCATGAATCTTTGCAACCACCACGGTCTTGGAGTTTAGTTGGGCTGTAGTGAAAGTGACTTAGAGTTCGCTTGTCGAAGCTGAAGTTTCATGGTGGTTCCTATAGTTATTTGTTTTGTGTTTAAAGATTCCAGTTTGCGATGCAAGCCAAGTTTGCTTAATCGTTAACTTCTCATAGTGACAGGTGAAAGGGATTTAAGTTCTGTTTGAGCTTGTGTCTTTGAAATTTCTTTAAATTGAGCCTTTTGTTAAAACTTCTTTGATCAAATCCATTGGTCGGCTGTTGAGGATATGTTTTCGTTTTGGTTGCTTTTTTGCCACCAGATTCGTGACTAGTTGATGGGGTGGGGTCTTCCGTGATGGTGACATCCTGTTGATTGACTTCCTCGGGGGTCTGTTATCGTGGGAGATTGACAACAAGAAGTTCTTGGATGTGATAGTCGAATTGTTTGGTGTTGAAGCTGATGAGGCCGACGAGTTGTGAGTTGAGATGCGTGGTGAAGAACCTAGGTGAGGAAACGGGAGTGAGTGATATCACTTCTGCGGTTGGGGGTCACTGGCTGTCTTTTTCTTCTTAAGAGTTTCTTTAGCTCTTTTTGATGCTGTCAGAGGTTTGATTGCTTTGCAGTGGTCGGGCTGGTGGATCTGCAAACAGAGCAGGGATTATTATGGTACTCTCAACTGCAATGACATTGACATATACTTGGTGTGGATCCAGTCTTTTTGTTTGGAAACAATTCCAGTACAGTGACATCGATCAAGCTTTCCAAGGCGAACGCTGGCCGAGTTTCCATTGAGTGCGACAGTTTTTGATGATACCGCTTGGAGGCAGCCCCTTCGCCATTTGAACGAGCGTGTTGTTCTGCAATGATGAAGGGAATACAAAAGGCGACAAGTGGTAGCAAGGGGTTTTTCCGTTCACCTTGGAGTGACGCATTGTGGTGAAGAAGTGGCAGCGACTTTGGAGAAGTGTTGCGTTGAAGTTCAGAGGTTAACTGAGAATTCCCCGGTTGTCATTGACGTTATGTTCATGACGGTGCTCGGTGTGAACAGATAACTCCACGTGGTAGTCGTCGTGGTTTGCCAAAAATGGGAGAACCTGGATTTACTGTGTCAAGTTCCGTCCAGCAGAATTGTGTGGCACTGATGTGACGGAGGCTTGGGATTGGAAGTGAAAAGAAAGATTTCTGCTTCGATACCAAGTTAATGGTGTAATTGTGTTATGAAGGTCCTGAGTGGTCGAAGTGGTCAATCGAAAGACGGCTGCATGAAGGCGTTGGAACCTGAAAAAATGTCGCTCCTGAATTTAATGCAGAATTTCAGATTACAGGAATCTCACCAGATTATTGCGAATTTTCAACAGACAGTATTCGTCCGTCTTCGTCAGGCACTACGAGAATTTGTAGAGGTTGTAATTACATCGTTTTGGACATCGTGATTCGAAACCGGCACAAGGCGTGGCCCACTGCATGCGTCGGGCCTACTGGATGCTTCTGGCTCACTGGATGCGATGGGCCTACTACATGCAGCAGGTCCTCTCTCCCATCGGCTTGAGAGTCTCGCTGAAAAATCTTTTCTCAGTAGAAACCTGATTCCCGGATTAGAAGCACCCTGTGTATTCATTAGAGTAGCTCCATTTTTTACATGGTGCTGAATGGCCAGGGACTCTAGTCCTCTTAAATGACGATCATATGGGATGTTCGATTTTAGCAGTGTTGAAGTTTTACTCCAGCCAATCTCATGCTTCGTCTCCATGTGATGAGATGCAATGCTGTTTCTTGTGTCTTCATTCTTTCTATCTGCCATGTGTTGTTTAACTCTCTAACTCCCATTCGTGTTCCTCCAATGTAAACAGCACTGCCCTCATCACATAGGACTCTGTACACTCCATCACGTGTATTTGGGATCTTGGACAAAACACTCTGGTCCTCCTCGCACGTCACTTTAACCAGTTTTTTCAGCAGTTCGTCTTTGATATTTCCACCATTCTTCAGGAATGTTTCAAAACCTTTTTCTTTCAACACTCTAGCCACTTTCTCGCTAATTCCCTTGAGGTGGGTGAGACCCACCCTGACTGGCTTTCGGATTTCTTCTCTCTCTCTCACTGCTCACTGCGTGATCCCACCGCTCTCCGAATCATTTTGGACAAGAGTCCTGGGGGGTATCCCAGTTTTATAAATCGTCCCTTTGTGCTCTCTGGTTTCGAATCACGATGTCCAAAACGATGTAGTTACAACCTCTACAAATTCTCATCGTGCCTGACGAAGACGCACGAATACTGTCTGTTGAAAATTCGCAAGAATCTAGTGAGATTCCTGTAATCTGAAATTGTGCGTTAAATTCAGGACTGACATTTTTTCGATATGAGCTTTCAGAGTAAAAACCCCTACGGTATTTTTAACGTTGGAACCTGCTGGTGGTCAAAGATTGTGGTCAGAAGTTGTAAGCGGCGGACGGTGACGATGGTCGTGTTGATGTGTTCTGAGTGAGGGGCTACGAAAGAGGAGAGATCAATGGCTGCAAATGATGGTCAGCAGGGACGATGTTAAGAATGGCGGTCAACAGCAGACGGCGAAGGGCGGATGTCTGGAAGAGCATCGAATGACGATCGGTGAGGGAAGCCAGGCTTTTCCCATGTGGATAAACAATAGCAAAAATTATACAACAGTAGAAATTCAAGTAATTGTTTCGCAGTTGTGAAGAATGTTTCTTAATTTGGTGTTGGACTGGTCATTGTACAGTTCTTGTCATACATCTGGCACAATGCTGAAATCAAAACTAGCAACTTGGATGAAAATTAAGTTTAAAAAAAAAGGAAAACACACTCCCCCGCCCTTAAACGCATCAGTAACGGGGAACCACTTCCACAGCGGCTCCAAGCGCGTCCACCATCGATCTGTATACGTTGGTTGTACTATCTCCGTTGGTGTAAAGGGTAAATTAAGGTCGCTGTTTCTCGAAAATAAGGTCAGTTTTTTCCAAATTTACCTAACCTAACCTAACCTAAACTAACCACATAACACCAGAAACCGCAATCAAAATCTTAAACCTTTCTAAACTTCACGCGCCGGAATCTAGATAGGTCGGCCATCATGCTCGGAGCTTCTGCGGAAGTGGACCCCAAAAATTGGTACCAAAAAATTCGCTACATCAAAAACAAGCACACAAAAGGATATGTTTGGGTTCTTTCAGAAGGGCCGTCTTGAACTTCATGTTAGATTTTGTTGCTGGTGTCCACAAAAAAATGTTCTACCTTTGAACATTAATCAACTCATTCACAAACCATCCAAACGAAACCTAACTTAGACATCTCCACTCAAAACTTGTGCCTGATTTCGCTTTCTGCCGAAAGGAATGTAAACAAAGAAACTGGAAGAGGTGATGCGACTATCGATCGACTGGCTAAAAGAAAAATATATCAAAAATGAGAAAAAGTCCTTCGAAATTATTTTATAAACTATTTAAATATTAGGAAAGTATAAATACATATAAATTTATTATAAAACTCTGTAGAGATTATAGTTTATTGATTTACCCATTCCGTTTGGGTTGGGTTGGATTGGGTGGTACAGGTTTTTCGACCAACGACCTTCACGTAAAGCCAGCTGAGATAGCTGCTGCATTCCTCGCTCTAGTCCAGGCCCGTCAGCGTGCTTGTTCCGGTATTACTTAGTGACAGACCAGGGACAGACACGCTAGGAGTGGTCCAGTATCATACGGCCTCGTAGGTAGCTGAGTAAACTACGAATTTTTCCGCACACATTTTCTTCAGATTCCAACCCCTTTGGTTCTCATGGACGGACGACTCCCGGCATGTCTGTCACGTCTGTCTGTTGTGTGCTTATACCGGAAGAGCATAAAGCTGACGGGCCTGTAGTGGAGCGAGGAATGTAATTTACTATTTCAGCCTGCCTTGTTGGTGTCGAATAAATACGTTGTTCCTGCCAGCAATAATTGCTATGACTCCTAGAACATAATATAAACAAAATAACGACGACCAAACAGATATAGTAGATAAAGTTTAATTTTTTTTTATAATTAAATCTGGATTTTAAAATGGGGGGGGGGGGGGGGGGGGTAACGGAGTGTGAGTCATATGCTAACTTTCTTGCATCTTAGTAAACGATAATAATATTAACTTTAACTTTATTAATATTCCAAAGCGCCCAGAAGGGCATTATATGGAAAAGGTTAACAGAAGTACAGAACAATATAACAACAACATTAGGTAAAAAAAAAAAAAAAAAATAGTAACTATAATAAGCCAAAAGAAAAACAAAAAAAATCAGCAAAAGCACAACAGGTACTGTACATAAATAAATCACTAAGTCACTATTGGAATTCATCGGAAAGATGCCATAAAAAGGCTTCGGTTTTCATCTAGTGTAAAAAACAGTTCACACAAAAGTATAGATCCTATTTACAAAGATAAACCTGCACATAAATGTACATCGTATAAATCCTATTTACAAAAATACACTAGGACATATTAAAGAGCCCATGCTCCAAAAGCAAAGCAAGAGTGCATTACCAAAAATTTATCTTACAAAAATATATCTAGACGTGCTCAAACAAGAAATCATGGTATCCATGCAAATATAAGTATAAAGTTCTACGACTCGTACAAGTCGATTTCAGCCTGGTCAGGATGGGAGGAGACAAGCAAGGGTAATGCATAGCTTTTACTTACTTTACTTTATTTAAAAAATGCACTACAGCGCCGTACAGGCTTCGTAGCAAAATTGTTTAGAAAAATATTGTACATGCAAATAATTAAAAAAAATAAATAAATAATTAAATAAACTTATAAACATGTTACAAGAATTGTACAAAAAACATTCAGAATTACATTTGAAAAGAAATTGGCATACCAACAATTGCAATATAAATATTCTGATATAAAAGACTATGGGAATATTAACAAGATACATAGGCTAATATTAACAATTGATATATCTATATTTAAATATATAAGTGAATTTGCCATAAATTTGGGAATTTGAGCTGGGTGAGGAGGTTAGAATAAAGCTGTGATTAAGAGAGAGATTGATCAATTCACGAAATATATGCTTAATTGGGAATAGTTAGTTGCGATGTAAACATCGAACTGGTTTTTAAACATGTTGATTGTAGGAGCTGAAACCACTGCCTGTGGCAGACTATTCCATATGGGGATAAGACGGGGAAAAAAGTGTGTTTGGCCCATTCGTGTTTGTGGTATGCGTGTTCCAGCTTCAGTGTGTGGCCTCGGGTAGCGCTGTACCGCTGTAGTCTAAAGAGATTGACCACCAAAATTAAATTTAAGAGTCTTAAAAAGAGTAATAACACCTCCCCTGACAAATCTCCACCAAAGTGAAGGTACCCCCAGAAGCTGCAACCGTTGTTCATATGGTGTGTCTTGTAAACCGTAAACTTTTTTAGAGAAGCGGCGTTGGACCCGTTCTAAGGCCGAAAGGTCTTTTCGGCCTTAGAATGAATGTTAGAATGAATGTCAATGAATGTTGTAGCTTGAAGGAGTGACCACATGTGTTTGTATTTGTACTAAGTTTCATCATGGATTGTAGAACTGGACCACCGAATTTAAGGATGAACTCAATGCAATTTCTGTTGCTATCAAGTTCGGTCTTGATCTTCAACTCAGAAGTTGAAAATCAACACTGTTACGTTTCACTTGGCACCAAGGCCCAAGGGACATTCAACCTGTTTTATCCTCCAGGAGGTTGGGCAACTGCCCAGATTGGCAGGCAGCTTTTCGCCATTTACCCGATGGTCTCCCTACCTGCGTTTTTGGCAAAGCTGCCCTGGAGGGATGCCTGCATTTTGTCATGTCTTTGGACGGGTCATTCGCTGCTACATGATCATGCCCATTGTCTGGGGTGGTGCGTTTCCGCGGTGTACAGCTGTGTATTGATCGTTGAATCGGTAAAGCATTTTTTGTTTGACTGTAGGTAGGCTTTGGGTGTCGTTTTGTCGCCTCCCCCTGCTCGGTGTTGATGGAGAAGTCCGGCAGGTGTTGGATGTTCCCCCTCATGTTTTGGACAGGAAAGTCCTGCATAACGTTTTAGCCTTTTGTCATGCAACAAATAGATTTACGCGTTGATGAGTTTCCTGGTTTCACTTTGCTGTTTCCCTTCCCGGACTGGCAATTGGGGTTGATTGAGATGAGAGTTATGCCTCTTTGACGCTTTATTGCGTGTTCCTTGGGGCGCTGCTATGAAGCGTCATGCATAATTGGTTTCCTAGCGATTAATGCTGAATTTATGTATGAGTAAACTGATATTGGTCATGTGGCAATTATGGGTATCATCAATGGTTACACAGTTCCCGAAGTGTCCGCACACCTACACTGACTTAGTTCAGCGACTTAGTCCATCACTGTAGCACTGAAAGTCCCAGGATATCCACTCTGAAGCCTGCGAAATCGGCCGCTCCAATCCTAATGGGAAATCATGGAAAGATCGTCTTTTGCCGTGACGTGTAGATAGCTCGTGGTCGTTGAAAATGACAAAGTGATTGGCTTGGGTGTGTGCATGTAACGAAATCTTAACGAGGTAAAAATTACTCATGCATCAAATTCACAAGTGAATCAACTTGGGGAAACGGTCATGCCAAAAGCAAAGGCGACAGCATCACTAATCTCAAACTATTCTAGGTCAATCCTGGGAGGTCTAGCAGTAGTTCTCAAAGTCACTTTCTTGCCCGCAGCACAATATGACGTCCAGTTCTATTGTCTCACTCACTTGTCCCAATCTGGGTTTTCCAGATCCTGGAATGGCACAGTGGAAGAATCCATGTGCTACATTTAGTTGCTTAGGTGGGTTTCACTTTGCATCAGTTCCTGCTTTCCGCTGGGAGCTTAAATTGGTGGTGCGAGTAGGATAGGGGTTTCCGTCATTGGCGGGTGTGGAGTCTGTGTCAGGTGACACAGTCGGTGGGGGATTATCAAGTTCGGAGACCGTAGAGTTGCTAGTGTAGGTCGGAATTCCCAACGTCATCAGAAGAGGAGTCAGATGAGTCGTCAGAAGTGCCATCGTCTGGTTCACTGTCGCTTCCGGAAGAATCGTCATATGAGTAGTCCATTCTGGATGAGACTGGGTCGGTGACTCTGGTTTCCAGTTGTGCTGGGTCTATGGTTTGGGGGTCCAGTAAGCTTCCTGGTCCTGCACATAGACTGTTCTGGTGTCGGTGGCATCGTTCACGGCGACAACTGGGTCATCTGAACTTGGTACGGAGAAACATACAGTACCTTCCTAAAGCACCGAACAGAACGAATCAATCGCACCACTGTTGTTGTGACAGTTCAGCTCATTTCCTATTATAGCCATGTTGATTTGGCCTGCTTACGTCAACCTTCGTCAGCGATTTGTTTGTTTCCGGCAATCGTGCATGCTCAAAAGCTCCACCACTGGCAATCACCCACAACCACCTCCCCGAGATGGTTTACAATTTGGCATTGCTCGCACCTGGTCACATCCATTAGCCTAGCCCAGTCCAATCAATTAGCCATGTCTGGTCACGTTAAAGGTATTACGTAACGAGTGCTCTGTTGAGCGTGTTGATTTTGCTGAGCTGTTATTGCAGTTTCGAAAGGTACTGAATGGGTGACGAAACATCATTGCGCACGCGCGACGTCAACTTTGGAGCCAAACTCTCTCTAACGGCGGTGCGTTCTGTTCGCTCTGTTCGGTCATTTAGGAAGGTACTGTAAGAGACACGCCAACTTCTTGGTTATAACTTTAACTTTAACTTTAACTTTAACTTTAACTTTATTTCAGACCAGCAAGGGTCCATATAATTGACATTACAAAGTAAAACAAAAATATACAATAAAACACTAAAGTACAACAACGACAGACAATAAAAACACTTGAACCACTTTCATGGCCTCCACTGAAGTAATCCCCACATAGAGGACAGGGTTTCCCTGACAGTAGGGAGACTTGAGTCTACAACTGCCCTCACGATAGAATTTGCCGAGGAGTACAGCCTGCTCAGGAATGCATAAGCCCTCTGTCTGCGGACTTCCCCAAAACTAGGGACACCCATCGTAGCAAACAACATACTGGCACTGCTCCAGGTGGGCAAGCCAAACAAGAATCGTAAGCCGTTGTTGTAGCACACTCTGAGGCTGTTCAGGCACTGGGTAGAACCGTTTGTCCACAGTTACATGCCATAGATTTGTGACATATAAGCAGTATATGCAGTGGCCACAACTTCCTGGCTGCAACCACAAAACCACCTACGGATCGTGTTTGCCCTAATACAGGTATTTCTACGCTGATTTAGAATATCACTGTCATCTCTTAGGTCTGGCGAGATTACCGTGCCTAGGTATTTCACCTGCTGAACATATAATAAAGGATTACCATTTAAAGCAACAGTAGGGGGCTCCAGATTTCTAAGAATGCCACTACGTGCAGGGAAGAAAAGGCTGACAGATTTAGTAGGGTTAAATTTAAGATCAAGGGACGTTCCTACATTGACACAGCAGTCTAGCAAAAGTTGCAAGCCTTTAGCAGAGGGGCAGAGAAGAGCCAGGTCATCTGCGTAACACAGGTGGTTGATCTTAAGTCCTCCAAAAATAATTCCAGCATCGACGTCCTGGAGTTTTGTGAGTAGTTCATCAATATAGATGTTAAACAGTAATGGAGACAATACTCCTCCCTGACGAACACCATTCGAAACTCCAAACCGCCGTGACAAGGACGAGCCCCATCTCACAAGCATTTGCTGTGATCGTAGCCACTGCCACAGAGTACCCACACACCACCTGGGTAACCCACGTTTGATCAGAATATGGCACAGTGTACTGTGGTTAACTCGATCGTAGGCCTTGGACAGGTCAAGGAACGCAGCATACAATGGGTTTTTTCCGAGTCTAGCAAGCCTCACAGCCTCTTTAAGAATAAAGATAGGTTGATCCGTACCGTGCTTTGGTTTGAATGCAAACTGGCTATCATCCGTACGCAAAAAACCACTTAAAGAGGATGCAATTACTCGTACAAAAATTTTGGAGAAGGTGGTGGCAAGGGCAATGGGACGATAATTATTGGCGGAAGAAAGATCTCCAGTTTTCAGCTTCACAATAGGTGAAATAACAATATCAGACATGGCCTGTGGTACCCAGCAGTGGTAAGCCATTGCATTAAACATATGAGCAAGCAGATCCTTCAGCTTGGGGGAAGCAAATTTCACGGGGTTCATTCTGGATCCCATCACTACCTGGTGCCTTTCCATTTAACAAATGTTCACATGCATCTTGCATCAATGTTGGGGTAAAGGTTGGGGTAATACCATCTCCAGTGGCCAGATAATTATCAACTTCAGTGATATGTTCTGACACTGGCCGCACATCATTGAAGATATTATCATAAGTGTCTGCCCAAAGTCTAGCGATACCCTCATCACCTTTCACACCCTCAATAATATCAGATCTTCGTGCACGATTTATGGACCTTTTCCTTACCTCCTGCCAAAAACCAATGGGGCCATCTGCAGAAAGCTTGTTGGCAAGGACATCTGCTCGCATCCGTACCTCATTTCGTTTGCATTGCCTAAGATTACGTCTGAAAGTTTTACGAGTTTGGCACATTTCCATCCACAGATAGCCTTGCCTAGGGCTACCATTCGTTCTCCATTTGAGAAAGGCCTGTCTGGCGAGGTCGTGTGAGGCTTTTACATGCAAGTTCCATCCGACAACCTTGTTTCTTCTACGACGGAAATTCCCATGTCGTGGGATACAAGATAACCTGTGTAAGCTAGTTGAGTCTTCAGCACGGGGGATCCGACTGCAACTATGGTCTCTCTTCTCCGGCTGTGGACAAAGGAAAGAAGCAGCAGTGTGGAGGGCATGGATAGCTTCCACATACAGTCTGTCGATTTGGCAACGGTGATCCTCATTAACACAGTTAAGATCAGTGCAGGTTAGGGCCTCAGGTGCTAAAATATCATCAACGGCTGTGGCAGTGTTTCTTCTGTAGGTGTTTCTATCGTCTTCACTAACATTACTCCAATTAACTGTCCTGTGTGAGACAGAGTTCTTGTCAGGGTAAGAGACAGGTAAGGCAATCTTGGTATCAACAGAAAGGTACATTGGAAGATGGTCGGACCATGGATTTCCATAGTCAATGGTAATGTCAGCTATACTATTATGAGCATTTGTGCTGCTTAGACAGTGGTCAGGCCATGAGGTGACATACATATCCATGTCACTGGTGTAGGTGTAGCTTTCAGATTCAAGCAGATAAGTGTCACTAATGTGGAGGCCAGTCTCCGTAGCAAAATCATGGAGCTCTTTGAATCTGTTCGAAGTAGTATGAGCGTTCCAGTCACCAACAAACAAGATGTCGTCAAAGATTTCGCTCGCAATGATATCATTTAGTCGACCGAGGTAGTCCAAGAAAATCTCCTCATTGGCATGCGTATTTGAAGGTAGATACATACATACAATTAACAAAACACCAGCCTCCGTATTCACACGTAGGCCTACCATCCTGCTGTCATCAAAGTTAATGGTAGACACAAATTCATCGATGCTCCTACGCCACGGGACAGCCACACCACCATACGGGCGGCCTCTAATAACTGCCGAGCCCGTGTCAACAGCAGAAACCCCATACCCACAAAATTCATCATGCACAAAGCTCAATGCATCAAGGTTTTCTGGTGTCAGCCAATGTTCCTGTAACAACACAATATCACTAGCATCACACACTTCTGCAACCCCTTCATAGGCTCTCAGCAGCGATTTACAGTTGAATGAAGCTATTTTGAGATGTGTCTTCATAATGGTGAGGATTGGATTGAGGAACACGGTTTCTAAATTGATAAGGCCGCACTATAGTTCCAGATGGCCAGGATTCATTGTTGAGGACTCTCGGTACATCACCCTCGTCAATAGTGACTCTGAAGGAAGAATAAGAGGGGGATTCTGACCGTGTTTTGCATCGTACGACCGTGGTCCTAACGTTCAAGACTGCAAGGTGTTTCTCCACTTCTACCTCTTTGGTATCCGGGTCTAGACGCGCCACAAATAATGTAAGGCCGTTTACTGGGCTAATGCTTCTCAATCCCATACTCTCGGACCCAGTTCCAACAACAGTCCCATTGTTTCTACCTTTCCTGGTGGACTTGTATTTAACTTCATAGAATCCATCTTCATCACATGCGCGTAGCCGTTTGTCGCTGACAGAAGGAGCACTGTTTTGAACTGGTGTAATTGGTTGTTGGAATCCATTTTGACAACGATTCGTCAATGCGATAATGGGAATCTGATGAGGGGAAGGGTTAGGGCATAAACTCACAGTAGTCTTACCGTAAGCCACCTTTCCAGAATAGCTATAAGTGCTTACATTTTGTCTGTCTTTCCCATCATTAGGGTTTCGAATTAAAGCACCAACAGCACTTAAAGTATTGTTGTGGCCAGGGCTAAGTCCATTGGACTGCGTTAAGATTCGGTTTCGACTTCCATCAGTATTAAGACCATTTTGAGTAGCGCTCACACTATCATTCTGGTCAAAGCAAAGTTCCAAGTTTCGGTTGTCTACTATACTATCATGTCTGTTTTCAGCAGGTTTACTACTGTCAGATGGCTGGGAAAGAGAAGAATCAATTGAAAGGAAAGAGGGCCGTTTTTCCTTTTCTCTAGCATCACGAGTCAAAGCAGATTCTGTAGCTTCAAAATCGGATTCGTTTGAAGGGTGGGATGTTGGGCACAGTCGGCTGCCCATATCACACTCATCATCTGCCTTATCTATAGTACTTTCATTCGTTTCCTGTTCACCAGTCGCTTCCGTTTCTTGACTGCCCGCGGCAAGCCTCGAGGCGATCGTGGTGTTTCCCTTCAACATTTCCATTTCTGCGGCTACTAATTGTTGTGATTTAGCACATTCAGTAACAGCATTTCGTAAACGTTCAATTTCAATCGTTGCATTTTGCACAGTGTACGCCAGGCCACCAAAATCAATGCAGTCAACTTGAAGGGGCGGAATACGCAGGCTTTTAGAAACGAATAACGGGAGATTGTTTACATCAACGCTATGCAATACTTTAAGAATATCCATAAGATTATGGTACGATTTGTTGGCACCTTGTCTTTGAACAAGTCTGCCTTTAGGTTGACAACTGGCGTACACAAGCTTCTTAGCATTTACGATTTCCATGGGTGTGTAGAAGGAGGAACAAATCCGAGCAAGCGGTTCAGCAGTGACGGTGTCCATTCGGTTTGTAATAAAACATAATACTTCATTAATTACGGGTCCCTTTTTAATCCCTTTTTAGCATTCGAGAGGATGTGGTTGACTATCTTCACCAGCTCAATGGGCTTGAACTCCATCCTTTGCCTCTTCTTGTTGTAATTAATCTTCTTTGTCCTTGCTACTTCAGCGAGGTGAGCAGCTGCTAGATCCTCTGCTTTCACCAGGGTCTGCCTGTGCCTGGTCACGTATTGCTCCATCATTAACCCTGATTCGGTGTCAGGTAAGCTCAGCATGGCGAGGGGGTGTCTTGGGTCTCTGCCACACATGAGGATGTGGGATGCCGTTCTCATTGCTCATTGCAGTGCTGGTAGAAGTGGTCCCCAGTTGTTGTGGTTTTCGTGCACAAATGCTCTGAAGCAGCCTTTCTCTCTGTAAAGTTCGATTGGGGTGATACGTGGTCGTTTGGTGATGTTTTACCCCTGAAAGCAGGAGCAAAAGTTCCTCAAAGACTTTCCCAATGAAGGCAGGACCATCCGAGATCAGCACGTCCAGACGACCAAGGGCGATTAACACTTCCGAGAGCAGTTCCCTGGCACAATTCCTCGCCTTTGCGCTCTTGGTGGAAATTACCCACAGTATTTGGAGAAGTAGTCTACTATTATCAGAATGTGCTTGTGGCAATGTGTCGTCTCAGGTAGGGGTTCCACAGAGTCAACTCTCGGCATGTGCAAGATCTGGTCAGGAATCACTAGTTGCATGTCACCCGCTTTCTTGGTTTGAGCATCGGAGAACTCGGAGAACATCCTGGGCCAATGGGCTATATGGTCTTCTACACTGCATGGTCTTCGTAACTCTCGTTACAGTCATGCAGGTAAGTTCACCGTGGTAGCTTCGGGACGTAAGTTCTCCAAGCTTGTTTGAGGTCTCCCTTGTGTGGAACCAGGTGGTTCTTGTAGTATACGAGTCCATTCTCGTCATGCGCGTAATCCTCGAGGATCTTTAGGACCTGGTTGAAGGATTTGTTTATACCCTCTCTGGTTGGCTACAACAGAGTGCGTGACACTTTCCTGAACTCTGGGTTGTCGCCTTGAGCTTTCTTTAGCTGTTTCTTGTCGGTGATGTTCAGTAAAGGCTGGTGTCGGAGATAGATCATCTGGTACCCTGGGTTTGCGCTCTTGTCCATAATTTCTTCTTCATGATTGCGCAGACCGTCATCAATTTCTGTGGCGGAAGATGATGTGGCAGGGCTCCTTGACAGGGCGTCTGCTACGACTTTTGTTTTCCAGGCAGGTGGATGATGTCAAAGTCAAACGTCTGCAGACGGGTTGCCCAGCTAGCTGTTCTTGTGAAGGAGTGCTTCTTTGACAGAATCCATTTGAGCCTCGTCCGTAATCCCAGTTCTTGATCGCTTCCACCGCTGCCAAAGCCTCAAGTTCAAACGAGTGGTATTGCCTTTCCCAGTCTGTCAATCCACAGCTGAAGAACTCGATTGATGGACACATCCGACTCTATACAGAGTTGTTGGGCAACGTTTGGTAGAGCTAGGATCCCTGCGTTGAGAAGTTTGGACTTCAGTACCACGAAAGCCTTCTGGTGCCCTAGCTTCCACCGGAACGGTTCGTCTTTTTTGATGATTTCGTAAAGTGGACGAGCTGTCTCAGCAAAGTCTGTGGGTAATTTTGTGTAAAAGTTGCAGAGCCCCAGATACTGTTGAACCTTTCGTCTTGTGGTGGACACTAGATAGTTCATGATGGCTGCCATGGGACCGCGTGCCAGTTGGACTTGCTTCCAGGACATCGATCATCTTCACCAGTTCCTTCTTTATGTTTGGCATGGCTCTGCACGCTTGCTGCTCGACTGGATTCACGTTAGGATGGAAGAAGAGGTGGTACTATATTCTTTTATCTGGCCTGGCTTTCCTGGGAATACATCTTTCTTTGCACTCTTCGAGAACTGCTTCCAGGTAAGCAGATTGCCCCTCTTTCATCTGGTTTAGTTTTATGACGCCTACGAGCCATATATGATCTAGACGGAATTCTTCACCGTTCAATTCGGGTTAATAGCATGCGTCGTGAGAGGAAAGGACGTCTCCATCGAAGTTACCCACATTATTTGCGCAGTCAATGTGAAGCCTTGCTTTCATGAGAGGGGACTTCCCCAGAATGCATTCCAAGGGTAGCTTGTCATGAACGGAGAACAGCATGGTTTCATTGCGTGCATGCGTCACAATTGTAATATTTATTTTGCCTCTCGGAGGGTCTCCCAGAGAGCCGTCGGCGTATGTTGGCAGTTGGCCAGCGTAAGGCTTGATATCTTCACCTGCCTTAGGATCAGTCAGTCCTGATTGCACAGACGTCGCATACAGACTCTACCCCACTAAAAAATCGCTTGTCATGCATAAAATTCTGGATGGAGTGCATCGTCATCAGTGGTCCTAAGCATATCTGCGACGATCCCTCTTGGGGCTGTGGTGGTCTCGGTTTTGGGCAGAACATGGAGATATGCCCCATTTCCTTGCACCTGTAGCACTCGATACCACTGGGCCATGGTTGAGGGCCTGCCACTCTTGCCGAGTTCCTCTTCCGATCTACTTTCCTCCCTTGTGTCGTGGTTTCTTCATGAACTTGTGATTTACCTTCTGGTCAGAGGTTTGTGTTGTCCCTCCCATGTGCTGAGTTGTTGCAGGCTCCAGTGGAGCCGATGTGAAAGTTGGCGCCGTTGGGTTCAGTATAGAGCCCAGTGCTTGCATGGTTCCTAAGGCTTATCCTTTCGTCTGGTCTGCTGGTCTCTGGTTAATTTCTTGTCCTTGTTTCCCTATTGGTTCTGGTTGGCCTCCGGGAAACAAATGAAGTTTGGTAGTCTTTCAACTTCTTTGAGGAGTTCCTTGGGAAATTTGAAGTGGAAAACCCTCAAGATGATCTGTAGCTGTCTTGACATCTGAGTGAAAATTAGGTCGGTAGCTCTTCCTTTGGCATCTTGCACTTCAGCTTGCTGATATGATGAAGCAGCTTGTGGATGAACTCAGCTGGAGGTTGCAGGTGTTGTTGCCTGGTGCCCGAGATTACACTAACCTTTCATGATCCGAAAGAGGTTTCCTGAAGGTTTGGCGGAGAGCTCGTCTCATTTCGTCCTAGGTCTGTGGCTTCCTTCTCATCCATTGTGTTCCACCAGAATCGGTACTTCCCCCATAGTTGGCTTGCCAGGACCAAGGTAGATCACTCAGATCGAAGTAACTGACAAGCAAAAAGCGAAGTAACTGACAAGTCTTCCTGTGGTGTGGTCGCTGGTTCTTGTGTTGTCGTTGTGTTGCAGACTGTCAGCGAGTCTTGTTGGTGAGCCGGAACGTTGCGTTGGGGTGCCCTTATGGTGGGAGAAAACTGAAGCTTGCTTACCTTGAGCTGGGCCGTCCATCTGTTTTCTGTTTGCCCTTTGGTTTGTGAAAGCCAGGAATTGCCTACTCAAGGTTTCCCAGTTCGACCCAGTCTTCCATGTCTGAAGCAACGCCCCCCCCCCCCCGCGAGGTGAAATTTTATCCTGGTCGTCACTGATGTTGATCTCTTCGCTGCGTGGTGGCGATCCGTTGTCCCGCATGTGCTGATACGCCAAGATGTTAGCAGCGAGTCTCATCCGCTGACTCATCAGCTTGGGACGTGCGCCATACTGGGTTAAGCATGAACCTGAACTGTCTCATCCCACAGAGTCATTATTTTGGTTGTTTCGGAATTTTTGAGCCCCCTCATTGCTGACTTGTGGTAGTGGATTAGGCCACATCCCCTCATTGTGATGACTCTGACCCTGGTGTTGTGTTCTAGGATTCCCTGGTAATCCCACGAGTGTCCCTTGTCTATTTGTAAGCACATTTCCCCACCTGTTGGCATGGTAGGTTTCTTTTTGTTTGGGCATCATTCTTGCCAGGAAGGCTCCTTCACATCCCGGATAGCGGTGTCTTCCCGAGCATTTTGGGGTTGATTGAGACGAGTGTTCTGCCTTTTTGACTCCTTATTATGTGTTTTTTTGGGAGCACTGCTACGAAGCGTCATGCTTTGCTGACCTTCATGTCTCGTGTTCTCTTTATGAGCTCTCTCATGCCGCTTCACCAAGAACCTGAGTTGGCCGCTTGAAACGCTGTAGTGGGTAGAGGTAGAGGACGCTGTCAGATTCCGGATTCCCATACGTACGCAACCTCACACCACCGCTCAATTTCCTCCATCCTTCTTTTAGATTCTCTCCTTCCTCATCAGCCTTCTTCGCTATACTTCTCACGCAATTCCTCCAACTTCTCATACCTTGCATGTAACTTCGTCACCTCCTCCCACAAGTCCAATCTCTCCAGCCCCTCCTCCCCCCCCTTCCCCTGTTGCCTCCACCACTTTCTTCGCTTCAGCACCACCTCCATCCACTGTCCCCTCCTTTCCTTCTCCCCTTCGATTTCATGCAGATTTTCAACTTTTCACTCCTCTCACAAAACACTCCAATTCGACCCTCCAGAAGTGTTGCACACCCTACTTCAGGGCATACCAGCTTGGTTCCTTGCCAGCCCACTACACAACACTCCTCTTCCCCCAAAACACACAGACACCCGATCCAAGCGCAAACACCCAAATTCTACCAGCAAGCAAAGCTGCCCCACAGCAGCCCACAAAGCAAAGCCATTTAAGTGCAAACACAAAAGGTAAGTCAAACGGCACTTATAATATACCAAAGTAATGTGAAATCAAAATATGCAGTAAAAGCAGTTGAAAAGCCAGCACAAACAGTGCACGGCTTCCAGTTTCTTCCAGTAATGCCATCCCACAGTCACAACTATGCATTATAAGAGTCCCTCAGACAGAGCAGTGTAGTTCAGTGCACACACAACAAACGGAGGAAAGGGGGGGGGGGGGAAACCAGCAACCAAACCAACTCATGTCAACTCACACGCTTCCTTCAACTTTAGGCAGAAACAGCAGTTCAACTCACCTATTTTTCCTTCACCACCTCTTCGCCCCTTAAAAAAGAAAAGTTTTCTTCTTTTACCACTATCTCCTCACAGCCATAGCTACCTACTATATCACTGAATGCTGTGACTCAGTTGCAGGCCACCTTTGATGCCAAGCCTAATCTATGCTCACCTGGCCTAGCCTAATAGTGATTTCACACGGAATAATTCGTCTCGGTCTGGTGGCTGGCCGCGGCCGGACGCGGCTAACCCTCTTTAGCAGATTTTGGAGGGCCAGCGCGACTTGATTTCAGACGGTTTAATTATAAGCGGCTGTTGTCAGCCTCCTTGTTTTGACAACAACTGGTGGCGGGAAGTTTTTAACTACAATGAAGCTTTGTTAGCATTTCCAGCAGCGCGGCACGGCGCGTTTGGATTTCAGACGCAATAATTAAAGCGTGCCGAGCAGCGCCAGCCCGTGCTGGCCCGGGCAGGCCGGTTGTTGTGTAGCGTCCATCGGGGCTCACTTGCGCGCGGCATGGGACGGCATGGCACGCAAACATTATTCCGTGTGAAATCACTCAGTAATACCGGAAGCTAGAGTGTCTTTATTCTGGAATTGCGGATATCTTTAAATAAATTGATGATATCGCTAATTCATTTTGACAGGGCCTTCGAAAACCCCAAGCCAAACTCAACCAAACTCATCCAGTCCTGGAGGCATAGCGAAGTTTGCTCATGGGTATTCTGTGTTTTAACGGTACCAAACTGCCTCCAGATAGTTGAGTTTGGATTGGTAGTTATCGAAGGCGCCCAAAGCTTCGATAGGCGTCTTGGTCCCCGCTGTACATCTCTGGCTTCGTACAGACTCGGGTTCGATCCTGGCGAAGGGAAGTGTATATGTACGGGTTTTTCTCCTGTTGTTTTCCTCTGGGTACCCCGGTTTCCTCCCTCTTGCGGCAAAAAACAACTGTTCCTGATGGTGGTAAAACCTTCCACTTAACATATTCCGCTTTGGTCCTTAAAAGCTGTATGCTTATTGGCCGACAACGTCTATTCAGGGTGGTATTCAAAACTTCATAATGAAATTCCCTAATTTTTCTCGGTTTTCCAGACCAATACTGACATTTTCCCCTGATTTTGTTTTCGGACGAAGGAAGGTGCAGTACAGGACTGAAATCTTTTTTTTCACATTTCACTAAAATCGCCATAGCTGCATCACATTGTTTTGCTAAATCAAAAATTGTATTGCCATAATTGGTATTAAATTTGTAAACAGTAGGAAACCATAATCTAAACAAAACTAGAAACGCACGTAACACGTAACGTCCCAATACTTACTTAAGCCTAAGGAGTTTTCGCTTTATCATAAATGAAACAAAAAGGTTATGGATTTTTACTGAAATAAAGTGAAAGTTTTACAAGTAAAAAGTTAAATCCGAATTAGCTATTCTTTGAGGGTAAAAAGACTGTCCGGAACATGACGAAATTCACTGGCTTTCTGTGTATGTTTATCAAATTCCCTGAATTTTCCAGACTTGATAAATTCCCTGAATTTGCCCGGTTTACCAGGTAGAACGCCACCCTGCTATTATTACTATTATAGATATCTGTAATCTTTTGCAGATAATCAAAAAACATCGCAGATATCTTATGAATTAGAGACATCTTCAATTGAATTAAAGATATCTGCAATTCATTTGAAGATATGTAAATGTGGGAACGTATTTACTGATAATTCTTTCGTATTTATCTTTAAATACGGCGAATTAAAAATATCTGCAGATGAATTATAATATTTTTAATGATTTCAAGTCATTTAAAGAAATCTACGACTCAAGAATGAAAGCAGGAATGGCCTGCCATACAGTAAAATCATAATATCTCGTTAACGTTAATGTCACGTAAGCAGCAGGCTGAATGTAAAACCCCTGCAATCTCGAACAGCATTATCGCATAGAGATAACTCACGAATTGGGTTTTATAACTAACGAGGAGGACTGATCGAAAAACATAGATCAAAGATGCACACTTATTAAGTACTACGTCAAAAATTGTAACGAATTTGCGGTATTTGTGGATTGTGGTACCGGTAATCTGACTTTTCATAAAACTCTGGCTACAGTCAGAGTCATTATTTATGGGTCATTATTTATGGGGGGGGGGGGGGGGGGATGAAAATGTGATCACCAACTTTTCGATGACTTCCCCTTCGAGACCCTAAAAATTTTGACCCCCCTCCCCACTGAAGGTTTAAAAATAATGTGAACCCCTCCCCCAAAAAAGACTACAGATGATTTCCTATAGCCAAGAAAAGTGGTGCGGCAGCCAAATTAAGTAAGTAGCACTCCGCACAGACACAGGGTACCACTAGTTGTGAGGAAAACGTGCCTCGTTTTCAACGAAAAGACACGTTGGGTTAAAAATGATTCTATAAAACACCGATGTTCCTTACACCCATCTTGTATCGAGTTTCATACAATATATGATGAACACACTGCTTGTATGCCCACAGCTGTAACCTAATTTGCAGAAGAAGCCCAAAAAAACCAGGTGGTATGGCTTTTCCAGTGAGTTGATTGAAGAGGGGGGTCTAGGGGCCCTCCCTAGAAGCTGAGGCGTTTTTAGAAATTTTGACTGTAGGGTGCTATTTTTGAAGTCCAAAAAATGACTTTTTCTCCTAGTTTGGTCGTGTGTTTTTGTGAACCACTTTCTTAACGGGACGTGAAAAATGTATGGACCCCTCCCCCTCAAGAGAGTCCAAAAATTCATGACCCTCCAATTTCTTCT
>JAHWFP010116645.1:0-14345 GCA_023313725.1 Lithobius niger | reverse complement strand
CCCGGCAATAAATAATGACCGGTCCCTTCCCTAAGACAACTTCTTGGACCTTTACCGAAGGATGACGAACTCCCGTGAGCCTTGGTATGGAGTCAGAAAACTGGAAAAAACAAAATGGAAAAATTGTGAAACCTTTTACTTAGTTTCGTCCCAACCACCTAAAAAAACTTCCACACTGCAAAGCAATATTGTGCTCTACAGGCCTAAATAATACAAACAAAAACACTATCAAAAATACGGAAAAATAACTTCAATAACATACCAAATACATTAAAAATAATCAAAGGGTGTAATGAACTTAAGCAAAAAATAAAAAACTATTGGATTAATAATATTGATGGGGATTAATATAGGGGTGAGGAGTTTTTGCTTCAGGGTTAATTTGTTGAAGTTTTAAAAGTGTAAAAAGAGAATTTAAAAACGACTAAATGATTGTTTATGACACAGAGGGCAACACGGTAATGGGAAGGAGACTTGCCAAATTATGCAAAATACCCATTGTTATTGATTATATATTGATTATGCAATTGCTAGAAATGTATATTTTGTTAACTGAATGTCATGTAATGTTGCCACAAATAACTGTGTGTTCACTTCGTGGCATCCTTCTTTCTTTACTAATAAAAAAAAAGGTGAAAAAATGATGATATCTCAGTTTGTTTAAACAAAAAGAGGTATTAATTGAGAAAAGCTTCCACATTTCGTAGTAGCTTGCTCCAATTTCATTTTTCCCTTAATTCATTAATTGATTTTTAAACTTAGAAATGCAGAACTCTTGGAACACTTTTGTCATCAAATTCTGGATCTTCAAATTTTTTTTTTTGGGATGGAGGGGTAAATTGCAACCATAGCGAACCACCGCTCCCTTCCGCCTATGGCTTGTTCTAAAACCTCAGAGGGAAAAGTGGCGCAAAACAAACTCTATTCCAGGAAGATAATGAAGTCAAACGATGACGAATGTTCCATAAATCGTTCGTTCGTTTGTTTCGTCACCCTAACCAACCCCACACATTTCTTTTCACCAAACTCTCGCTCTTGTTGTCATTTCCGCCTTAATTAAACTGCCCTCCCCCTCTCCGGCTCATTGGCCTGACCCACTGGCCGCCTTGAGCGCTGAGGTGCTTGACCACACCGCGTGGGCAGCAAGGTCGTTTGCCCGTGACCCACTTCACACCTCACGCAAGGGCTCGCGCCGAGTAGAGAGAGAAATGAAGTTTAAGGCCGAGTCAGTACGAGTTAAACGGATCAGTGTGAGATGCTCAAGTAAAGTTATTAAGGGGAACGGAAGAGAGAGTTTTCTGGGGACAGAGGGATGCTGGTACATAATTATTGGAAGAGTAAGCATAGCAAGCGAGGTAGATAATTGCCGGGGTTCATATATACTGCCACAACTGAGGTTGCAATTTGAAATGTAGAAGAACCGTTTGAAATGTTTTACAATTTTTATTGGTCGGAATGATCGTCAGTAAGAAATTCAAACGTGAACTATCAGAATATAGATGCTAATTAAAGGTACATGCATCCATGTTGGCTTTCCTGTATGACTCAGTTTTGCCACATTAATTCAAATGTATGTAAATGTTGCCAACACATTTATTTTCTTGTTTTTTTTCTTTCGTGCGAGATGATTTTGCGACATTAACCTGTTTAAATGTTGCAAACGCTAGTCTCAACGGGTCGCACGAAATACCAGAGGGATTTATGTCCCTTTAAATTTTAAATTTTAATTATTGTTATTTTTTTCGACATATGCTTCCTTTCTCCACAACACAAAACTGATTCTCGTTAAACCGTTAATACCTATAGCAGCAAATTTGATGATAACCCAATCTAGGCCATAAAGTCGAATTTTTACTATTAGGCCTATGAGAGTTAAAAATAGGTTGACCACAAAATCAACTTTTATAACGTTTATAACGTTATTAATACGTACGGGGGCATGTGAATGGTGTGCATTTGTCACGCACGTGATTGCCAACGATAATTGTTTAAATAGGAATGTGACTTAAAAAAGAAAAAATCTACATGAAATTTGCTATACGTTGTTATCTAGTTTGTATGCTAGCTAATAACTCGGTAATTAATACCAGTATGTTAAAAATGGATACGACTGGATGAATATATTACAAGATGTCTCACTTTCAATCCTATGAGATTTTTTTTTGTTTGGGTGGGGACCCATTTTTACGTTCATAAAAGCTTTTCGTGCCTCAAAATTACGTGAGGTCATTTTAAGACCTTCGTCTTTGTATGGAGTTACCACAATAAATTAATAAATAATTCATGGAATATACAAACCTTTAAAAGCCCCCCCCCCCCCTCTCCCCCACCGGTAAAAGCCAAAAGACATGTTTTCTGTCAGAGTTGAATGCAGTAACGGTGCTAAGGGTGGACCAGGGTGGGCCCCACTCCCAAATTCTGACAATCCCCCCCCCCCCCCCCCCTCCCTCGACTCCAACACTCCGGTCACCACCAGAAAATAAAATAATGAACAACATGCAAGCTATTTATTTATTTATTTATTTATTTATTTTGGTAGCATCTTTGCAATGTATGTGTGGCCAAAAAATTTATTTTGCGTGTTTATTGGGCGTATTTTACAAAAAAAATGGACTAAATTGAAGTTTACGGTCCGTTCAGGTTGAATTGAACGGATTAAAATTGTTTAATGTGACTGATTTGAAAAAAAAAGTCCTTGGACTGGACCACTCTGTTTCCAGATGTGCCCTCTGTCGCCCCGCCCGCCCCCCCCCGAACAATTCAGTACTGGTTGAACACGACATCTTACAAATGAATCCAATAAACCCATCCGTCTCCTGGCTTCCGGTCGCAATTACAAAAGAACTTATGAAGGAAAAATCTCCGCGTAATCTGGGTCTGTTACGAATTTCTAAAATATTTTCTTACGGTTTTCACTGTTCCTTTTAAAGCACTATTTAAACCTCCTTAATTCTGAGCTAGAGTCGCAGAATGCTGTTTGATCGTTATCTTTACGTCGAGTTTTATACTTTTTTTTCAAGGTCAATATAAAGCGAACCGATGTACTCACCTAGCTACCAATAATTCCCTTACCTTTAACTGTCTAGTTTCGAGCCCCAAGATTGAAAAAAAAAAAACAATTCAAATTTGGTGAGATCACAAGTTAAAAGTTCTTTCCTACCGGTTGGCTTTGCTATATACGCCTAAGTTTTACAACATTACTTCAGACGCGGGCAAATGTTGCAAAGGCACACATTTTCCTATTTTTTTCCTCGTGAGAAACGGTTTTGCTGCATTCACTGTAACCTATGAAAATGTTGCAAACGTTATTCGCGCAGGATGCTCGAATCACAGTGAGACGGTATGTCCTTTTAAGTGAAACTTATGGTACCTTTACCATAAAATCGGTCGCATATATGTGTTGTTATGAACTGGAACTAAAAATTTGCGTGTCATAACACAGCATGGAGAAAATTACGTTTCGAAATTTAGTATTTGTACAGTTAGGGCAGGTGCATCAGTTGGTTTTATTTATGACTGATACCGTTAAATGGAAGTTGGTGATAACCTACTCCATTTACTTCAAGTACTATCCTCCCAGAACATGAGATAATATTTTCAGATTTGGATGGGACGCAGACAGTTTTCGTAAAAGTGTGTGTATCCTTGCTTTGACGCGCTTTTGAATATTATGGGAAATATAAAATTCTTTAAAAAAATTCAATGCAATTTAAATTTTTTCCCACAAAGTGTTGACAGGTTTCAGGTTTAGGTTGGAGTGAGAGTTGAAAAAAACGGAAATAGGTCTGTATTATTATCGGACTATGGTTATTTCCGTAGGTTAAACGTTGTAAATAATTTCATAGAAAAAGAAAAGGTACAGCTTCATCAAATTTAAACATAGAATACAGCATTGAAAATGTTGCGACGTTCTTGGACTTTGGCGTAATAAAAAGGCAAAAAAAAATCTACTTCCGTTGGTCGAGTATATTTCACCTTTTCGTAATAACGTTGAATGTTCGTTTTTTTCACAAACGGCTTAAATACACCAAGAAACTAGCCGTTGAAATTCATGCAATACACAGACTTATTGTACAACTAAAGCAACAAAATCTGAATAATTGATTGTAAGAATCAACTAATAAATACGGTCGCAAGTCCGCCTCTTTGCAGTTGTGTGATATGTTCAATTCTCCCGACACTGCGTAAATTTATTGAAGTCTTTTCACTAATCAATTGCACGCATTAAAAAAAATAATAATAATACAGTTTCTAAGAGCAATAATGCTAATGTTGTGCTTGCATAAAAACTGCTAACTAAGCGTCTTCCACGCAAGTTCTTTTTCGCTTTTTTATTTTGTTCATAACATTGGTAGTTCATCGCCGATTTTCACGTTTTTTGGAGACATTTTAAAAACAAAATTTATTAAAAATTTATATTATTATAGAAGTTCACAACCGATCATAATCAGAACAAGTGCAATAACTGCCAAAATATACGATATAGTGCTGAAACCCCACAAGGGTATTGGGAACACCAAGTTTCCGCCGTAAAAAGGAGTGATATCAGAGCCCCAATGGCTGCCACCAAGTTTCGCGCCCCAACTTTGATCACTCAGTCTTAATTGACAACTTCTTTGGTGGTTTTACCATGTTTTGCCAAGTAAAGTTGAATAGAAATTTTCCAAGGTGTGCTAAAACTTGCACACACACACACACACACACACACAAATATAGTTTTGAGTTTCAATAAATACAAATGTCTGGAAATCAACATTATTCTTAACAAACTATAGGTTGAGTAATCGACAGATGCAGATGTTGTTGTTATGTTATAGCGTCCGTACAATCGCGACATTGTAACCAATCCAGGCCAGAAATTGGACACATCCACTCTAAACGTTTCAACGTGATATTAGACTGGGTTTGATAACACCGACAGCGACACATTATGGACCGAACAAAACATATACAACAAAACTAAGTACACATCGCATAGCTACATTGTTGTTAGTAATAAAAACGACTACGTGCATTGACATAGTGAATAATATGCTATATTAAATTAATAAGAAAATCGACTGAGTCACCCCAAACAAGTATTTCAAAACAAATCGATGTAGGACGACTTGTTGAGGCGAATGGCTTACTTTTACTACTACCGGTAAAGTGAATAATAAGATCAGTATGACGTGGAAGTGGAGTTCGTTTACTATTTCTGGTACAGAGGCGACGCGTGATCACTGGAGATAAACAAAAAGGCTTGCGGCTATTCTCCAAATCGCCTCTGGCAGAAATAGCGATAAACTGCTAGAAGCTCATGCACCAATGGAAGTAACGCTCGCGCTGGCCTTGTTTTCCACGTCAAGTGGCCTACAAAGCCAGTAGGATAACACGGGTGGGGAAGAACAAATCAAAATAAGATAGAAAGAAAAAATAGGAAAGAAGAAAAATAAAAAAAAAAGGCAAAACTCGTTAGGAAGGAGTAGCCGTAGCATGGAGACATGATGAAGAACATAGTCCGTGTCAGTCTAGTGTTGCTGTGGGTCAGAAACGCGCTGAATTTTCAAGGCAGCCGCCGTGTGACTGGATATTAGCGGCCGCATTCCATCGTCCAACCATATTGACCTACGCAACCAAGCAGGCAAGGGAGGAAATACTATCATTTACTAGAGCAATCCTGTATTTGGAATATACTACAACAAGTAAGCCATGCTTTTTGCATACATGTAACTGTTAGGAGGTGTGCCGCATTCTAGTTAACTGGTTTACACAGGTTTATTCAAATAGTGAATTTAAATTTGAAAAAAAAAAAAGACTTGTTTCAACGAAAAAAATTTGAATACCTTCTCCACCCACCGAAATCATTTAGTGCTTTATTTATATATAAAAAAAAAACATTCCTTTGTTGTAAGTTAAAATAATTTTTGATATGATAAAACATTCCTGTACGAGAAGTGACTGGTGAACCGATATCAACTATCGATATCATATCGATTACCGAGATGTCATGACCCTCCACACAAAACTTTCCCTTCGGTATTTTGCAATGTTTTTCACTCTTGAGCTTAATTCTAAATCTTAATGTACCAGGAACGATTTCACCTACATTGGCTCGACTACGGTGGAGTAGTACTCCTTAAAAGTAATTAACGTGTTTTTCAATTTTTTTACAATACAGTTTGAATATTCAATGCAACACTGCATAACTGTGAAATCTGCACTTAAAAATAGGCAATGGAAAAATTAAATATATAATTTATACCCATTTGTATTTATTTGAATACTTGATTGGTGCGAAAGCTTGATTAATTTCAGCCAACTTTAATTTGTGATAGAAGTTTAGTATTTTAGATGATGTGTCATTACACATTATCGTAAAATCGTAGCGAGAATTTGCAGTTAAACTTGTAGTCGTGTAAATAGTGCTCGGATGAATACAAGCAAGAACCCTATAAATTCTTGATACAAGCGATGGAGAAAGGGGCGGATGGGCGACGGCCCCGCGGGGGGGGCGGCCCCCCCCCCCCGTTGGCGGCATCCAGCATAAAATTAAATGGTTTCGCTTACCAAAGCTTACTTGTTTTGAATTTCTTGATTTGGTTTGGTTTTTATTAGAGCAGAGTAGAATACTGTGTGTTCGTTCAGAAATATATACGGTGATATGGCTTTTTCTATGGACGTGTTTATTTAACGATCCATTATATTTCTTGATTAATTTCTTGATTTTTTTGAACGAATTTCAAAGTTAGTTGTGATAAAAAAAATAACCAACCTCGCTGACTTCAAAAATCCGTTTGAACAATTTTGCGCGCCTTTTGAGTTTTATGTTTATGTTGGTCGGTGGCGATGTTCAGCCTCCATGCTCTTAGGTTCGAAACCATTCGACTGTGCTTGCTCATTTTGTCTCTGGATACGGAATTAGTTGTTTTTTCCCCTAAATATTTGTTTAGTCATGGTGCTTTTCTGTAACGCTGCTAGTTTACTAAGCAGATCCCACCCCACTCAAGCAGAGCTCTTGATAACAGCTGCCAGAAAAAGCTGATCTGACTAATAACTGAAAAGGGGACTCGGGAAAAGTCCCAAACCTACCTACCAATCAGGATAGGGTGAGAGACTTTCGGGCTCCTTAGTAGCTATCAAATCTCAATAACAATAACTATTTCCCGGAGTCCAAACAATTTGCAGCTTAAAAGGACATACCCACTCGCTATTTTCGTGTATAACTTGCTTGCACTGCTCGGGACCGCTATTTCTTCCTCTCTCAGTTTTCTTTCTCCAGGCCAATCCCAGTGAAGCACTCTTCTCAGAAAAAAAATAAATTCGGCTGACAAACTATTTTTATTCATTTATTTAAGTGAATTTTAATACCTAAATAAATATTAGGCCGCCCGCGCACTGAATGACTTGGCCGCGTAGCCAGGTTGCTGCAGCCAATGAAAATGATTAGTGCGTAGTTTTACATAAACGGTAAGCATTCTCATTGGCTGGAGCGACCAGGCCGCGCGGCCAAGTCGCTCAGTACGCGGGCGGCCTTACTGTTACAGCATTAACTTTATTCAAAACAAAATACATTCAGAAAATTCAAGGTCGTTTCAAGGCAACAAAATTTTAATTTTCACGGTTTTTCAAGCCTTGAGTTTTCCGTTTTTCAACGAATTCAAGGCCGGGTTCGATTCCCCAGTCGCGTGCTTATAGGCCCTTCGAAAGGTCAGGGAGGGGCAAGTCTTTGGTAAAAGGGCACAATCTGTGTTGGGAGTAGTTTGTAAGCACACCATTGTTTTAGGCGACGCAAAGCTGAGTTGATGGTATTAAAAATATGTCCGCTGAACATTGTTCTTCATTTGTGCATAAGTACTACATAAAAGTGGCTTACACTCTAGTGTATGATTTTTGCTCATGGCCAATTGCCAATTTTCATGTAATTTTTTTAATTACTTCTGCAAAAAAAAAATAATAACAAAAAAAGGCAGAATCAATACTCAGGCCAATTGTCATTTAAGTCCAAAACGTACGAAGATAGGTTTGAATCTGTATTAATTTTAAATAAAATGGGCCAACAGTTTTGTGAATTTTAAAATAGGGTAGCAGCGGCCTAATTTTCTCGTGAGCTAACGAAAACTTAAAAGATTTTGCATTGAACAAAATGGTGAATTAAACAGAGCTTCGGACTTGCTACATTCTTTTCTAAATTAACACTGTAGAACGGGAAGATATAATTGATGACACCGCAACTTTAAGAAATTTTACGAGTAAATGAAAAACAACAAAAGGTAATTTTTACATCAACGGAACGTGGGGAGAATAACGGAACGGAGAATGCCTTGACGCATGCAAATCGGCTGCATTCTATTCGTGGAATAACTTGTAGTATCCTGGATTAGAATCCTAGTCTGGTCATATGAACTTACTTCCTTTCTTTCTCAGCTTTAATATCCTCATAAGGAGATATTTACCGCATTTGTTGTTTTACCCCAGGTATTGTTTATTCTAAAATAACTTAATGTGGCGACTGGAAAGGTCTGAATTCCATATTCGGAATATGGGTCTTAGTTGTTTCACGTTAATATTAACACGTAATTCTATCAAGTGACAAAATGTAAAATGGCTTTAAAATTTGCAGCTTAAAAGGGCATACCTCTTGCTCTTTTCGTGCATCCGACGTGAAACAGCTTGCCACATAGGCTAAATATAAATAAAAACAGATGCAACCCTATTTACGTTGCCTTTTGGACTTATATGTCAGACTGTCTGAGCGGGAAATCGAACCCACGACCTTTGAAATCAAAGGCCGAGGTCCTACTGCTGAGCCATACTGACGAAGTCCGGGCTCTTGTTGAGCGTTTGGTTTTTCCGTCCTTTTTAGGCTAAATATGTTAGCAAAGGCTACATAGGTTAGCGTGAACATAGCAAAACCGTCTGTCTCACACAAGAGAAACAAACAGGAAAATGAATGCGTTTGCAACATATACATACGTCTGAACTAATGGTGCAAAACTGAACAACATGGAAGCAAGCACCTTTAAAATATAAGACAAAAGCATATAGACGCACGCGCGTGTAAACTTCATGTTTTCTACGTTTGCCGAACCTCAAAAATGAGGCATGCGTTGCTGCTCATCAAGTGCTTGCCAACCATGAAATTGTTACAGGGTGTGTTCACTCCTGTAATATTTAGACTTGCAGCAGGGTCACGCTGTAATGCGCTCTTTTTTCTTTTTACATTTATTATTAATGAGGCGCGGTACGAAACAGAACAAAAAGCTTATCTTGTGCTGGTTTCTTTCTATTCGATTGTTTGCATCCACGATAGCTTGTGGATTTTTGAATCAAATTTATTTTATTTGATTCACATTTGATTCCATTTCAGGTAATGGAGCTTCACCCGAGAACATTTCGAATCTAAACAACAGTTTTAGATTTGTGTTACCATTAAAAAATATTAAGGGCGCGACCATGAAAATGACCACGTGCAAAATGTGGAAAAGCCAAACACAACTCGTTCAAGATGGCAACCAAAGAAGGTCGGATATATACACATATAAATATGCAGTAGGATTAAGGACGGGAAAGCCAAAGGCTCACAAGAAATAACTAAATACAGATGCAAACCTATTTACGTTGCCTTTTGGATTTATATGTCAGACTGCCTGAGCGGGGAATCGAACCCAGGACCTTTGAAACCAGTATGGCTCATCGGTAGGACCTTGGCCTTTGGTTTCAAAGGTCCTGGGTTCGATTCCCCGCTCGATTCCCCGCTCAGGCAGTCTGACATATAAATCCAAAAGGCAACGTAAATAGGTTTGCATCTGTATTTAGTTATGCAGTAGGACCTATATCCGTTCTTCTTTGGAAAGGATTCATCCACGAAGTACACAGCAAAGTTTTGCAGTTTGGCAAGTGAGGCAAATCAGTAAAGTCAAATGTAAGCAAAACAGAATTGAGAATGTTTCACTTGCTGTTTCATTTGCTATTAATTGCTCATTCATGACTCCTAATTGCAAACTGAGAACACAATGGTGCTAACAATGACAGCTGGTAAAATACTGGAAGGTAATTTTGACAATCTGAGTAACTGTGCGAAGAACCATGAAATGCCTTGAAAAATCCTTGAAAATGGTTTCACCTGTAATGTACGAACCCTGATTAATGCAAATAAACGCCCCCCCACCCTTGTTTCCTCGGCGAGCTAAGAGAAATAGAAACATTTAGAACAAATAGAATGAATTTGATTCATTTTGTTAAATTTTCTTGCATTTTTTACAGTTAGAAGGAACTTTTGACTCATAAAATTCATTGCGTTCTGCGTCGCAGAATTTTACCTATACATTCCGCTGCCTGAAAAGACATGATGACCAAAAAAGTGTTTTTTTTTTTTAGTTTTCAAGTTTTTTCAGGCAGCGGAATTTGTAGGTAAAACTGTGTAAGGCAGAAAGTAGGTAAATTTGCTAGTTCATTTTGTTGCTAAGAAAGGCAAAAAATGTGATTTTTTTTTCTTTTTTAGCGAAAACGAACTAGTAAATTTGCCGGGTGATTATTTTTCATGAATTGTATGTTTTGGTCAGCAGCAGAAACTAAATATTTTTTTTCAATTGTAGTTCAAAATGACTGTATGATTAGTTAGAATTCTGTAGCTCCAAGCCAGTGATAGTTTAGTTTTTTAGTTGCAATGCTACATATTAATTGCACAGTAGGCTATACAATACCCTTTTCTAATTAGGATTAGAAATATCTCAGATTAATTGGTCGTGTGTCGTAAAAAATAATTTAATCCACAATTAATCTGTTGGCAGAAAGGAAAAACTTAAATTCTTTCATTCAACGAACCTAGGTGGTAAATAACGAATTAAAGGCAATGGAACACCAGGAACCAGGCACTGCTTAAAACAACTTGTTTTTCCTTGTTGCGATGATTTAAAGATTTGTTTTTTCATGTGGCGCCTGCTCTCTGCACCTTAGAATTTTTTTTTGTATTAATATCACTTTTTTTCCTGTTTGGAGCGATGCGAGCCTAGCTCCTTATGCTTGACTGGTAGGGGTTTCTTTGTAACAACGTTACGCCAAAACTATACTGAACCCAATTTGATAAAACTTTGTTATGCTGACCAAGTACAACTCAGGGAGCGTTCACAACTTACGTAACGCCTGGAGTTGGGAGGGGTTTCAGCAAATGTGTTACCAACTGTTATGAGGGTGGAAGGGGGAGTATGGCGAAGTGTTACGTAACACACTAATTTTTGCCAAATTATTTTTCGCTACTCTTGGGCCAGAAATTAAGGAAAATGTTTCCGACTGAAATTGTGAGAAACCATAGAAACCAATTGTTAGAAACGTTTATGGGTGTGCGTATTGGTTGAGTAGAGTTGGTTTAATAAGGAGCTATAACTGGTACAGGCCAACAGCCCCATTAAACAAACAAACAATACATAAAGGGAAAGAAAAATCACCAAGAACAGGAATGAAACAATCGTGAAGATTGTGAACAATCCATAGATTGTGCGCTATTGGATTTGGCATTGAATACTGTGTTTTAGAAACAAACAAAGAATGCTTCAGTTTTTAGGATCATCAATTCAGGTTCACGAGAAACATCCAACCACATTATCGAGCATAGTTGAAAATAAAAATGAAACGATCTGGGGGAAAAACTGTGGAGAATTCAGTAAAACAATGAATAGCGAGGGAGAGGAGGGAATGAAAAAATGAAGGGAGGGAGGGAGAGGAGGATCAATAATAATAATAAAGAATAATAATAAAGAAATTTATTCCACAAGGAAAGGGCAAGAAATAGGTGAAACACGACTTAATCCTTCCAGAAACAAATACCAAACAAATGCACAGCAATAATAATAATAATAAATATATTAAAGAAAATAAATGCACTAAAAAATAAAAAATAGAGAAAAAAACACTGAAAATATAAAATTGAGACACACGACTAAAAATAGAAGTTGGCAAAATTTCTCAGCTGAAGGGTGCAAAGCTGTCTGTTAAAACAGTTTAAGGAAGGTGACATGACAACTTCAGATGGAAGCTGGTTCCAAATACGGCCAACCCTTGCCAGAAAGAAATGGTGTCGACAGGTTTTCTTCGGTGTGTCCTAGTTCAGTTGGAAAGGATGGCCACGAAGAGGCCTGCCTTCGAAGAAGAAAAGGGGGATCAGGGCCAGAGTGAGTGAGACCCATTAAGCAGTTTATAGCAACATTTAAGGTCAGTTTTGACACGTCGCTCCTCCAGCGTTTCAAGGCCGAGGGCTTCAAGACGCTGTTTGGCTCCCATTCCACGCAGCCTCTTGGTGAACCGGCGCTGAACTGCTTCAATTTTGCTAACATCCTTTTTCAAATGAGGGTTCCACACTTCTGAGCCATATTCTAAAGTCGGTCGGACAAATGTTTTAAATGCACGAAATAATACTGACGCAGAGCTTGCCTTAAATGTAGGTATAGCTTCTCTGCCCCGGCCCCCACCACCCCCCCCCTCCTTGGGAAGCCTCCCTTCCCCAAATATATCCTCATGTCAACACGCTACTTTCCATTCCGTTTCATTCCGTCACGTCGTAGGCCGTCAAATTTCTGTTTGACGAGTTTGCGTATACAGCTCCGTCCTGTTCCGTGACGACCCATTGGCTGACGGACGGGACTGTCGAAGCAGAATCCTTTCAGTTAAAGGAACATAAATCCTTCGTGTATGTCGCGCGACCCGTTGTGAATAGCGTTTGCAACATTTACACAGGTTAGAGTTACTGTCGCAAAATCATCTCGCACGAAAAAAAAAAACAAGAAAATTACTGTGTTCGCATCATTTACATACGTTTGAACTAATGTCGCAAAACTGAGTCATGCAGGAAAGCCAACATGGATGCATGTACCTTTAAAAACTGATCGCATCGGACAAGTGTATGCATCTGCCGTCAATCGACGGTTGTCGTTGTCCATCACTGCCTTTCCCCTACTAAATAACAAATACAGATGCGAACCTATTTCAGTTGCCTTCTGGACGTTAATGTCATCATGCCCGAACCTAAAGAATTAATACCTAATTTACTACGACCTTCTATTTAATTACCTACTTAAGGTCACTACAAGTCCTTCTCCATTTGCATTGCCAATTTGAGTGCGATCAAATTTAAAAGCTCAGCCGAGCCGACTGAAACAGTTATTTAAATTTCAAAATTCAAATTCTACGAAGAAAAAAGTAATAATAAAACGTTAACTGAATTGTATTGGAGTGGCTGAACTATAAGAGGTTCATTATACTTTTTAGCTACCTTGGAGGCAGAGGGAGGGAGAAACTGAATCGTAAAAGGAAAGTTCGTGGCCGCTGGAGAATGACCATTAATGACTGGAGGTCAATTAACGAGAAAAAAAAAGGAAGGCGATCACGCAAGTCACGAAAGGACAAAATTGATGACTCAGTTATCTCACTACTCCATCTCATTAATAACGTAATCTCACCAAATTATAGTTTGGGTGGTGAAAGTTCCGAGGAATTATCGGTTACTGTGAATGAGGTCGCAAAAAATATTTCTTTCCATTTCACGCCGCCGCAGTTTAAAGGGATATACCTCCCAGCGCCATTTTTCTCGATTTTCCACATCAAGAACGGCCCCAAAGGTCTATTTCCTTACCGTTAGTCTTTCCCTTGCTACAAAATCCTTTTTAAAATGTGGCGTGTAGGAGATTTTCTGTTGAATATAATGGAACTTTATTTACTAACGACCCATCACTAAATCATGCATTGCGCGCGAACAATAATCATGACGTTTCATCTCTGTGTGTACATCTGCTAATTTTCTAATAATTACCATGAGATCTACAATCTAATACACTAATGCGGTAAAAATTAAAATTAATTATTCCAATAGATCGCCGAAGCAAAATTATAAGACACTAGTCTAGAAAATTATAAATTGTGATTTTAAAATACGAGAATCATTCCGGTTTTTGACGACATGATCAATGGGTTAACATTGGCTAGACCAGCCCCATCTCATCCCAGCCGTATGCATAAACGCGCATCATTGGCTGGCCGACAATGACGTAGGTGGACTGCCAGCTGATCGCACAACATGGCCGCCAAACTAGTGTCGCATGCTTATCGGCGTATCGTATGCTGAATGGTTCGCCGTCGTCTAGCGATTCAGCGAAATAACGGCATTTATGGAACTATTCAATGATGACTACGACACGTCTGACAACATAAATGTGTTGACAATACTGTTCGTGGAAAGAAACGGTGCATAGCTTGTAAAATATGTGCGATGTTCTACAAAAAGGACCGATTTGCCAGCCAGCTCCGACGGACGCATCGACATTACCGCGCCTAAACAACGAGATCGCAATGGACTACAGCAGCGCGAAAAGAGC
>JAHWFP010116643.1:0-12119 GCA_023313725.1 Lithobius niger | reverse complement strand
CAATTTGTTTTTGTCAGCGATCACTTGATTTGCATTATCTAATTTCATATTGTCACTGTGTAATCGTGTTACTAATTGCTCTTTGTTGCCTTGTGCTGAAAGTTGGCGAAGTTTTAGTTCAGTTTTAATTGTTTCAACATCAAAGGCCGTCCGCAGTTCGTCAATATTGCACGAGTCTATTGTTGCCATGGCTGTCCGTCTTGCAATGTTTGTAAACTGTTAACAATGTCAATACGAATTACCTCTTGGCGCTTGAATTTCGTTGAACCAGGCGATGGTGAACGACAAACAATGGCTTTACCACGAGGCGTTGTTGGCGATAATGTTCTTACAATTTACTCACGATTGCGGCCGTGGATCTGGCACGAATTTAGTTGTTGAAGTCGACTGCGCCATGTAAGATTAATATTGACATAGTTAGGCGTAACTAAAGCAATATTTACCCTAAAGTATTTAAAATTACCACGAGCAGTGGTGAAGACGTGCTTGCGAGGCATACACCATTTTTGATCAACCAAAGATATATATATTTATTTACAAACATGGAAGTTACACTTGTGCTCACTAACGTGGCGCTCTCTACATAAGGAATAAAAACGAGTGCTTATTAATGTGGCGCCCTCTATATAAGGGATAAAAACGAAACTAGCGTGAAAACTACAAACTATAAACTATTAGCTCACACATGTAACGTTCGTTTTTGAAGTTTAGTGCCTCGTTGTGTTCTGAAGAAGGTGAACGGCCTATTTTCACCGAAAATTCAAGGGAAAATATTTTTGGTTTGCTGAACTGTGTGGAGCATAAAATTTTGGGGTAGGTGGTATTGTGTTAATCTTGCTGTTTCTACGTGATGTTGACATTTAGCCACTGTACACGGCGGTTGCCGATCTTTCGATTCTCTCATTATTAAACCCATCATTAATCAACCAAAGCTCGTGCAGAATGATTCCTACAGTCGAAACCCGAGAAGTCATAACAATTGTTTTTGTAAATATGGTGTACATAGGCTACCTGGTTTTCCCCCAACCTAACAATTCTGCCCCCCTCAAATTTTTGCAACAGTTTAAGTGCGTCTAGTTCTGGTGAAAAAATTTGCAAAGTTCATCCCCCTAATTCAATCCGTTTGTATGCGCAATTTTGCAAGGCATCGACGAATTTCACAATTTTCAGTGAAAAGTTTGAACCGTAGGTAGGCTATGAGACAGCTTGTAAGTTCTGGTAAGGTAACCGACAGTGTGTTTACCCCCAGTGTGTAAAGTACACAAGTATGTTCCCCAAGCGAGTCTACCCCCCCCCCCCCCATTGTATTTACAACAGAATTTTGTCGTGCAAATGATTTCCCCTAACCTAATTTTTGAAAGCTTAGAAGCTGGCTCGATGACCTGCTGTGTAAAAATTATGGAAGTGAACGAGAAATGGCAGCTTAACTTGACGAGGAAATAGATTCTCACATTGAAGGTTTATCAGGACCTGGATAATTTTTTTTTCTTAAGCAAAATTGTGTGCACTTGGTTCAACTTAGAAATTGTGGTGGGTGACCAACATGTAAGTTTGATGCTTATCTGTAATGGTGGTTCTTTCCACTTAACATCTGCAGCCCGGGAATTTTGGTGGGTGGATGCCTCGAGCATCGTCTCTATATATTATTATTATTATTATCTTTGTGTGTATTCTGGTTGGCGATTTTTATGGTCGGTAGAGTTTTAGCACGAACCAATGCCGCTTCAGAGATGAGCAGGCTTAGAGCATGTCTTTTGTTAAACATTTTTTAGGATAATGTGAACTGTAATCCTCAGGCACGTTTGACGAGAGCTAGTTAGCATGTAAGCACTTGTTTGTCAGAATTTTGTGGAGAATTAAGGAAAATCTTCAGACTTGGTTTGGTCAGTTACGGAAGTGTGGGCCGAGTTCCCCTCAAGCACAAGGTATCTGACAGGTTTGGAAGTCGTTGATAGAATTATTGGCACAACGAGTTGCCAGGTGTTAAGTCTTGTAAATGTAGAAATGTAAGAGTGTGATGGAAACCCCTGGTGCAAAAAAAATATTTTATTCTGGTCACTCACCTTTAAATTTGGTTTTCATGGATTTATGCAGCTGTTAGAACGGTTTTCTCTGTATATAGACTTCCTCAGATGTAATCGAACTTTAACCGGCAGAATTCCCCCACCCCCAACCTAACTGTACATGCTCCTCTCCGAGAATTAGAATTCTCCCCCTTTTTGTAGACTCCACTCGGCTTAGAAAGCGGATTCCCCTGTACATAATCTTTCCAACCAATGTATGGCGGTTGTATTCAGTTCGCCTGTTGTTAACCAGTAACTAGTCTTAGGTTATAAGTTAAGAATGTGTTCCTAGTCTTAAGTAGTTTTAAGCGATTTACTCATCGTTGGTGGTGAACTTTCTGTTAAGTGTAAACTCGGCTGACGTAAAGAGCAATTGGTAAAGGCGTAAGATAAACTGGTCCTTAATGTAACGATGGATGGTTTTAAGGCGAGGTTTAGCCTCCCAAGTCGCAAGAGGAGCCACTAGGTCGTTACTGACGGTGGAATGGTAATTGTAGGAATGCAATATTGTGACAGTAACGTCAGAAATTTTTGGTAGAATTCAGGAAAATGGTAATGTGGTCACCACCAACATCTCATTTTTTTGTAGCCTGGCTATCCGTGTAACAGAAAATTGTTTCGATAATTCCAATTGATGTGAAGTATTAGATTTTTTTCTTTTAATAAATAGCCTAAACCCCCACTTAAGCTTACAGTTCTTTAGCAGAAGGAAGTAAATTTGAAGGATTTGTAAGAGAAAATGCGGATTTTTAAGAAAAGTCCAAATGAAGAGCACTGGGCTGACATCAAGTAACTTTAACTTGTAATTTTGTCGATCATCCCAAACTAAGTTGAAGCTTAGCAATGAGACAGGTGATGGGCTCCAGAATTTCAAACACTGTGTAAGATTGCTGCGTGCTACTAAATTGTTCTCCTGCTTGTACGTCGAGAAAGAAAAAAAGATTGGTTTGTACACTTTATCGCGTAGGCTACCTTCTGAGGATGTGAACAACAGTTTTGTTCCTGAGTCAGATTAGATGACTGAGTAGGTTAAAAGGATAAGGTCTGCATGTAGGCTATTGCAAATCAAACATTGATATGATTAATCAATCGAGTTTTATAAAAAAAAAATAACCCTGCACTTTGACACAATGTAGCAAACAAGCGTAAATTGTTTCGATCCGACTGTACAGATTAACGTGAAGTTGGTAAGCAATCATTTTCATAGCTGATTAGTAAAAAGAGTTTGTCTTCTTATGAATTAGGCTTCCGAGAAGGTGAATTGTGGTGAAGCAATAATTTTTGGAGGAGCATCGGAGTGCGCAATCCCAGGCTGGGTTGATTAGAACTGTACCTATATAGGCATCATTTGTAGCATAGTATGAGTAGAATTGTAAAGAATTTTTCTTACGATTACCTTAAGGATAACGACGATTGTGGAAATGTAGAGAAAGATTTGCATGCAGAGCATTTGTGTCGTGACAGTCGTGACTTGTAAGGTCTTGACTCAACCTCATCTCGATGTGACATGTTGTCCGGAGGCCAACATAATTGTGGGAGGGGAGGATGTCATGGGGCATTCCCAGCTCCCAGTCTGCCTGGTGCCCATGACCTTGTTGCGCGTGCCCTAGAGCAGCTCTCTTAGTCATTCCCGCCACAGAGTTAGAGCTGCAGGGGTCGAAATATTCGGATGCACAGGGGCAAATTGCATTCCAAAATCTCACTTTGCACCCCAGAAGCAACTCTTGGGAGTACAAAATTGCACACCAAAGTTGAATTTTTCGTAACTTTTGAACCGCACAAACTAGACTTGCGATTTGTGGCATTTTAGACAGCTTTGAATTAGATTTCCTGTGACACCATTCCTTCCAAAGAAGTTAAACTCCATTTGGTTAAACTATGTGCATTAGGTTTTCCAGTTGAGTACTGAAGCTGAGTCAGTTTTAGCAAAGTGCAGGAAAATGGTACATATTATTGAGATGCTGAATGTTCAATTTTTAATTTTCAATGGCTATAAAATAGTAGACCACAACGTAGGTTTACACTTTGGTTTTGCACTCCAAAGACTTTTTTGCACCCCAGTAACAGATTTGGGGTGCAAATTTGCACCCGGATCGAAATTTGGAAATTCGACCCCTGGAGCTGCACGGACATGCACCAGCGAGTATGGCAGCACCGGAGCGGCAGACAAGAGGAGGTGAGCCAAGAGATGACTCCCCACCCAAGCAGTGATGTAACCGTAATGACAAGATCAGGAATAAACCCAAGAGTTGTGGTAAGATTGGACTTGTGAGAGTGATTTGACAGAGTAAAGAGAGGAATCCCGTGGCAACGCAGCAGCCAACACCATCCCGGCAGCTGCAGTGTCACGGTGCAGCTTTAACACTCGAGGCCAAAGTGGCGGTCATAAAGGCGGTTGATGCTGGACAACAGAAGTCTGACAACGGGATTCCCCGTAGTTCGCTGAGTACGATTCTAAAAGATCGGCAAAAGATTTTGGAGTAATATGGCAAGGGCCAGCAAAGAAAAGAAAAGGCAAATTCTTTTGCTTTTTGTTTAGCCATGAAGGATTTCAACCAAGTGAAGGGTGGATTAGCAGATTCAAGGAAAGACACGGAATTGTATGTTGCGTAGCCGCCGAAGAAGCAGCTTCAGTCAACCTGGAAATTGTGCAAATGTGGTTGGACGCAAACTACACAACTATTAATGCCTACGACCAACGTGACATTTTTAACTGCGATGAATCCGGGCTTTTTTATAAAGCAACGCCAAACAGAACCCTAACTTACAAAAACGAAAAATGCATTCGAACCATCCATGTTTTGTTGCAACATGGATGGTTCGAAGAAAGAAAAGTACTTGTTGGTAGGGAAGTTTGCAAACCCTCGAAGCTTCAAAAATGTGAAAACACTGCCTGTTACGTATCGAAACAATTCGTAAAGCCTGGACGAATCTGGTTATTTTTGAAGAATGGCTGACAGCATTTGACGCAAAATTCACTCGCCAAAAAAGGAAAGTTCTTTTGTTGTCAGACAATGTTAGCTCACATGCTGTAGATGTGCGTCTGGGAAACGTGAAACTGTTGTTTCTTCCATCAAATACTACAGCAGTTATGCAGCCCTTAGATCAGGGCATAATTGCTGCTGTCAAAGTTAACTATAAACAGAGGTCAGTGAAGAGACTGATCTTAGACATTGACGCACGCAGAGACTCTGTCATCGACATTAAAATGGCGATAGATTTTTTGTATGGTGCGTGGAATCGCTTGCCAGCTTCTACGATTGCAAAATGATTTGCCAAAGGGGACTTTAAAAGTAATGATGCAGTAACTACCGTTGAAGTAGAAACCGTTGACAATGACGCAGATGTTGAAGAAGCTGCAACTTTTGCAGAATTGTGGGCTCAACTTCCAAACACTGACATTATTTTTGAAGAATTTGTTGCTCTTGATGACAATGTCTTGACTGAACGTGAACTTACAGATGCCGAAATAGTAGCCAACGTTAAACTTAAAGGGTTAGGTGAGCTTACCTTGGATGCAAAAGACGGTGTTGACAACGATGAAGTTAACGATGATCCAATTTCAACAAATGCAGAAGCCTTATAGAACTTGTCAATAAATTAAGGCCTTTTGTAGAAAGCAAGGAAAGCAGTGAAACAGCTATTGGACACATTAACTCTTGGAAAATTTTGTGACATCTCGTGCTTTACGTGCTCGTCGTCAACAAAAAATAACTGAGTTTATGAAACCATAAACCAGCCAGTTTATATCTAGGCCTATTTATTTACCACTGGCAGTAATTCGATGTTAGAAATACTGCACACATAAACCAATATATTTTTTAAAATTTATGTAGGCCTAGGCCTAAACTATTGTATGATTTGTGGTTTAATACAAGGTATATTTTGCATTTAACATTCATATTCCTTCATTTCATTTGCAATGTCCAGCCCCCCCCCCCCCAATTTTTTTTCTTTAAATTTCACTTATAACAAACCCCGGATATAAAGTACAAATTTACCCTACCCCTTAGAATTCGTTATAAGTGGAGTTGACTGTATTGCAAAATGTAAAGTAGGCAGAGTTCTTCACTCGATTTGAGAGGCGACCTCGACTCAAACCATCAAAAACCTGAGGGTAATTTCGTTTACGGCAACGAACAGTTTTTTTTTATTTGCGCTCCAGAGCTAAAAAGACCTCGGTCTTTGGACTTCCATAACTCCAAGAAAAATGGACCAATCCGTGTCAACTTTTGAAGCTCTTAATAGCCACGAACTTTATCTGTGTTCCCCCAGAAACAGATCATCAAAATTCATCTTGGTTCCGACACTACAGCCTTTTGAAAAACGCACGAAACCGAGCCGTAACTCACGTAGCGCACGAGACGCCATTTTTCAAAATTGTAAAAACTGTACTCATTTTTCTTTCACTCCTTTTAGGCATAAAACCAAACACCTTAGCTTAGTGTTTGATAGGAGGGGCTTCCTCTACGAAGGTACTTAACCTCATTCAAATGTACAGATATACTTTGTTTGATATTTCTTAAGTTTATTTAAGGTGACGATTTTGAATGTGTTTGAGAAATGTCCGACATACAAAACCAATTACCTGCGGCTGCAAATAATATTTAATGCACTTAAATGCGTTTCAGCATCTTGCTGGTACATTTAACCTTTTTATTTTTTTAATATTTTAACGTAATCTTTTGCCATCACCACTACCGGCGAATTTTACTGAACACGTTTTCAATGCAAACAATAACTTAGTTGTTCCTTGAAAGTCGACTTGGCTACCCATTCTCAAAGTAAAACCTGGCTTCCTACTATTAAAAACTGCATTTATTGAGATCTTTCCTTCAGTAGTCGCGATGCATAATATCGTGGTTCAATATGAAAACATTCAGTAATAATTAAAGGCCTTTTCACGTTCCAAACAATGAGTATAACTTAATTGGCCTATCTCTATCACTAAAGTCATACAGTTGTTCCTTCAAACGGCTCCAAGCGAAGATCCTTTGCTCTGCCGACTTTCCCATTGTTCTCCAAGCCCTCCACCAATCAGACCCCCGTAGCTCTCTCGGCATCCGCGCTTTGGTCGCGATAATCCTCCCTGTTTGTATATAAAGCCCCAGCTCCCCTCACTCCTCATCACACGCTCAACAGATCTCAAAGCCAGAGGTAGCTACGCCAGTCGGTAAAGGAGATGTCCCGTCCGAATGTTGCCATGCCGGGCAAAGGTATTGGTAAGTATTAACTTAGAAAATTTAATTTTTGGAAACCCCATTCAAAATTTTAGTTCTAAAATTAAAACTAACCAAAGCTTTGAGAATTACGGGAGGTGACGCCATTATCGGCATTCTTGGTCTCCCACCCCCATAACGTCACGGTTCACGGTCCCTTTCTAAAGGCCAGCTTTTTTTTCCCGTGTTTATTGTATGAACTTTAACACAAAAATGATCACTTAAACCAATTAGGTTTGCAGAAGCAGAGACTTCGATGGCTAGTTGTCCCAAACTCATGTACGGTAAGTGTTTGTTGATCAGCAGATTTTTTGTAACTTAATTGTGACAAAATCTAACAGGTAGATTTGACTCTTAAGTCGGACTTGGAAAACATAGTCTTAAACTATTTCGTGTAATTCCAGCGGTTTGCACGTAATAGAGGGTTCCCGAGTGTCCCACAAAAACATTTTCTATTCGAAATTGTAAGTTACTTTTTGCATATAGCATGTAAAGTTTGAGTTGAATTTATTGTAAATTCTTGTCAGATTTTTGTTGTAAAAATCACCGTGCTTTTATTTAAAGCTTTCTTGTAACACTAGTGCCAAATGTAATACTTGTTTTTATATTTAACTGTTTTTTCAAATAAACCAAGAGTTTGTAAAACGCCACTTGCTTGCTAGTGACATTAATTGTTAGAGTTAAATTATTTAAGAAAACCACTTGATATTTAAACTCAAGGCTGCAATTAACAACACCCAGCTGGTGGCAGTGAATACCCCCCTTTAAGCTGTTCTAGTTAGCCTACGATTAGGACTAATGACTCTCTGTTACCCATACTGGGCCAGTAGTACATGTGTGCTGTTTCCGCAAAAGTAAAAACTGCCACCCAGACTAGAAACTTAAGGATCAAAACCATCTTGATGTCGGCGAGGCTACAAGCACCTCGACAGTCGTAGCTTCGGCCGCTACAACTGGTGGCAGCGGTGGGATGAACAGGTGCTGTTCCTTCATACGTTTTACCCCCTGCCATGCTACTACAGTTGAACAATTCTTCAAGCTGTTAACCGCAACTTAGACGAAAGTTGCAAGAAAAAGATGTCCGTGACTCCATCAAAATAGTCACCCCAAAAAGACGCCTGCATTGCCGCCCAAGTCAATGCCCCCCCACCAACCGCCCCAGTCACAACGCCGTTCCTGGAGTCAGACGACTGGAACCGCAGCTTCACCGAGTGGACGCCTGCCCAGCCGAGATGCCCGCATCAAACCCCGACCTGTGAAGAGAAGCCGGCCAACAACGGACGCGGAGCTCCTGCACGGACGACTGTGCCCTTGGATACGCCAACCATCGCCGCAGTGTAGTAATCCATAGGCGTTCTACTGCAACGCCATTGGAATTTGTGTCTTCAATCGACGGTGGGACGATTGACTGGTAGACTGACCGCTCAGCGATTGTACAACCCAGGGTAAGTGTGCATAGGATATGCTTTGGCCTGCCAAGCCGAGTGTTGTAGTTAGAAGCATTTTATGTATTTTAATTATTTATACACCAAAGCTAAGGGTCGTTAAAAAGTGTATCTATTGCTAAAACTTACTGGATTAGGATAAGAAATGTTTAAATTCATGCTCAGTCTTAACTTAAAGTTGAATTAATTTTGTGGCTGCATTTTAATTCCGTAATTCATTTATACAGGCTGTATTTTTGAAAGTAACGTTAAAATTTCCTAAATGGCTACTTTTGACGAAATAGTTGAAGGTCTTAAAAACAAAGATCTTAAGAAAGCCTGTTTAGACTTAGGTTTAGCAGTAAGCGAATCCAAGCAGATTTCTCTTAAAAGTTTGCGAGATGCAGTTGACGATAACAAAATTTCATTAACGGAACTTGCCGACACTCTAGAGAGTGCCATTGAAAAACGAGACTTAGCCATTCAAACTAAGAAAGAAATAGCTCTCAAAGAAAATGAACTATTCTTAAAAGCCGAAGAATTAAAGTTAGAAACTTTAAAAATTGCTGACGCAGACAAACGTCGAGCACACGAACTTGCAATAATTGACCAAGAGGCACAAATACGTGAACGTGACGCTCAATTAAAGGAGCGAGAAGCGCAAAGTAGACAACGCTCTAGCGCTCAAGAGCTACAAAAGCTCGATAAGCAGATAGAATTAGCTAGGCTAGACTTAGTGTTAGTTCTGGCCACTCCAGTGGTACAGTAACCCCGACCTCACCTAGAAATCCAGTAAGTAAACCAGACAAGATTGCCGATGTTGTGCGTTTGGTAAACAAATGGAGGCCCAACTCAGAGATTAACAGTTTTCTTAAAATTGTTGAAAGAACAATGTTAACGCAGAAAATTCCCAAAGACGAATGGATAGTCGGTTTACAACGCCTCTTAGGGGAAGTGTCAATTAAGATGTGTGATCAGCTCCCACTGACGCTGATATTCATGATTACGACATTGTTACGATAAAACTTCTTGACAGGTTTGTACAAACTAAAGAGTCCGTGCAAACCCAGTTCCGTTCCCTGGAGAAAGCTCCGGAACAATTATATCATGATTATGCGTTCGAACTGGACGCCTTGTTTTCCCGTTGGGTCTCACTAGCTAAAGTTAATAAAAGCTATGATCAACTAGTGAATTTAATTCTGCTCGAACAATTCACGAAAGCCTGCCCAATTGCACTTGGCAAATGGCTCCCCGACCGAATTAAAACTGGTACGTTAGCCGAGGCAGCAAAACTCTGTGACGAGTTTACAACTCGCAATAAACAAATTGCAGTTGACGTTTCCTTGAGAGCGAACAAGACACAACCTAGTGTCCAGCCGTGTAGTAATGCTTCTAAAGCATCATCTAACAGCCGGGGTGGTAACAGGAGTTATCAGACTGCAGCTAAACCGGCCGGTACTGCAGCGCCCTTACAGGACTCCACGAGTGGGGACTCCGCCAGTACTCACAATGACAGTGTAAAATCTAACACTAGTAAAGCTAATGTTAGATTGATCTATGAGTGTGGATTTGTATATGATTTGTATATGACTGAGAGTGATCCACATTTAACATTCTGGAAACGATTCGTTGACGATATATTGGCAGTGCTTCGGCTACGTGATATTCCAGCAGTGCTTAAGAAATTGAACGAATGGAGAGAAGATCTTGGTTTCACCTTTGAGAAGGAAGAAGGAGCATCCATTCCATTTCTCGATGTTCAACTTATCCACAAGCCTAACGGCTCGATTGAGTTCAGCCCCTATTCGAAACCGACCACATCTGGGAGAGGACTACCTTATGATTCTGGGCATCCTCTAGGCCAGCTGAGAAACATTGCCATGAATGAATTCTCACGAATTGTAAAACACTCCAGCACCAAAGAAGTGACCCAGGAGCACCTATATAACACCAAAGGCAGGTTCGTTGACTTGGGGTACCCGCCGGGCATGCTAAACCAGTTGATTAAGAAGGCCATTGGGAAGAATGTCAGAATGAACGCAGAAGGAAAGAACCCAGAGAAAGATGAGCCAGAGCCGACGAGAGAAAAAGAAGTTAAGAGAATAGGAGTTACCTACCTGAGAGGAGTGACCGAAAAAATACAGGGCGTGTTAAAGACGAAAGGCTTCGATACATTTGTTAAGAATGGAAAGAATTTGAAATCCTTGCTACTGAAGAAAATTAGGAGGCCGGTCGAAGGGAAGTTCGTTCGTTCACAGGAGAAGCACGTTATGGAAAAAGAGCTTGAGAAAGTAGCTAATACCCCTGAAGGAGTGTACCATGTACCATGCAGTGGATGCGATGCTGCATACATAGGAGAAACGAGAAAGAGTGTGCATGAGAGGGTAAAACAACATATGGCTGATACGAGAAATAAAGTGGAGACAAACAGCATTGCATCGCACTGCATGAGTACAGGACACAAAATAGCATGGAAGGACACTACAACACTCTTGGTCTCAAACTCTAGGAAAGATAGACACCTGAGAGGACTTGAATCACTGGCCATTCAGCATGAATTAGGAGAAAAGAAGCCCCTTATGAATTTGCAAGGCCCCTCAAACCCTGGCATTAAGTTTCTTATCAGCCAGGAGTTGGGGGATCAACTCAACTCACTAGAAGGTGGCATGATGCACAGGAAATTCAAAATCGGCACAAATCACAAGAGAAGCACGAAAAACGAGCGACGAGAGAACTACCCTCCAAGTACAGCAGGCTACGACGACCACCGGAAGTGAATAGTGAACGCGAGGTGACTCTGTTTTGAAGCGGCAGTTATGTGAAAAGAACTCGCACAAGGAGAGCCTGATGATGACAGGAGGACTGAAACAGCACATCTAGTTTAGTCATAAATGCCTGTCGAAAATTCGCTTTTTGAATATCACAATACTGAGAAGTATTTGTTCACTTTTGGGTTTGAGCGTCTTTGAAGAAGAAGAATTTTATAGATACAAACATCCAAAGTAAAATGGTGAGTTTTTTCATGAAAATTCGGGCAGCATATTCCCATGTGATTTTCCAGAAAGTGAGGACTTTTATTAAAACCAGTTGCAGTGCAGCAAGATATAAAGGACACATTGCGTTCAACGTAGCTTGTAAGCGGGAGCGAGTGGTACCAAAGTCAGTGGCCGTTAAGACTAAAGCGGAGGTGTTCGCGGCCACAACATTGCCATGCACGCAAGCCGCCAATTCCTGTGCGCTAGAATCGGAGAGTGCCACCGGATTGTTAAACAGCTGAATACGGACGTGAAATTGTTGGGCCTCTATTTGAAAGAGATCTTGTCGGAAGAATTGTGGAAGGAAGTGGAAGACTATTCTTGTTCACGTGTAAATAATATGATGTACGGTGTGCGACAGCGGCATGTAGCGAAACT
>JAHWFP010116641.1:0-15363 GCA_023313725.1 Lithobius niger | reverse complement strand
GGTGCACATAAATTTCGCAAAAGACCATATGTTTTGCACCCTACACTGGCCAGAAAAATTGGAACCTGTTTGTCTGTTGGAATGTCAAAGGCAAAAAAATGATTTGTAAGCCTTTCATAGTAAATTGACCAAGACTCCAACTCTGGCTTGAATTCATCAAACCTCTTATGAATTCGAGTAGGGGTGGGGGACCCAGCTGCTGGCGGATTTGTCGGCATTATGCTAACTTCCTCACTGTCCTCACTTATACCCTGCTCAAACTCAATAGTTTGATTTAAATTACACTCTAAATCAGAATTCAACTCTGAATTAGACCTTGTTTCAGGTCCACCAAATAACCTTATAGCTACACCTGGTGTAAAGGCTGAACTCCTGAAACTAAATCTTTCTGCTTTTTCAAAATTTTCGCTCATAAGCGATAGCAGAACAACTACAAGTACTAAGTTAAACTGCATTTAACTGCAGGACTAATCCCCTTTAGTAAGTTAGTTTTTAACTTTAATTTTGAAACCTTAGCACAGCTTGCTCTAGCTTAGGCCTACATATGACAAATTTCAACAATTTCACTGGCTTTTGTGTAACCTGCTAGGTTACTCAGAGAATGCGGTCGCAAATCACACCTCTTAAAGATTATAGAAACACTTGTATTTCTCTTACTCAATACCAATTGTTTAAATCATATGCCTTTTTTTAACCTCTTTTAGCCAAACAACTGCACTTTTTCAATTAGTTTACAACACTAATTCTTGTAAATTCAGCATTTTAACCTGAGTTGACATTCTTAATAATGCAATGTAACAGTTAATAAATGACTGACATTTAGCAAAAACGACTGCCTAGTCAAAAATTAAATTACAACAAATTTAATTTTAAACACTCCTAGCCTGCGCGCAACATTCCCACCGGCCTGCAGTGCTATGCCACAGGTCCTCAATGGTGCACTTGGAATTCACGCACAAACGTTAATCTTTGCCCAATTTTGGGTCTTACAAAATTTTCACAAAATACCTCGGGAGTATTTGACCAAATACCCGTATCCAGGATGTCCTTTGTCCCTCTCCTGCGTTGGCCAGACATCTTGAAGAAGCACAATTTAGACCGCTGGGCAACTTTCTCTGGCTATTGCAGCCTGCCACACTGCAACACTCCAGGTACTAGCAGGCCCCTAGCTACGGAATTTAAGTTTAAATTCATAAATTAATACTTATACAGTGCCCCAAGCCTGGGTATACCGTATTTCAGCAATTTACGTTGGTTTGCAAAAGTATTAATTCAAATTTTCTTTCCCTAGATATTTCCTAATCCTCGTCGCCATTGTTGCATTCTGCACAAGTTAATGGGTTCATGTTGTGGTGACCCATGACCAGAGGAAATCCCTCCGAATGATTGACAGCTAGGAGACCTCTTTTGTGAATGACTGGCAGCCAGGTAAAAGGCCCTGGCTGGCTCTTTTATAGACTTAGCTTACAGTACCAGCATGCACTCTGATCCCAGAGTGCACCATACATACTTAACATGCAAAGGTAGCCACCTAGTGGCAAGTAAGCAAGGATACAACATTAGTGGCTAAGGTCACTTGAGATAACTCAATAAAGGTGCTATCCAATACACCACAAATATCCCCTCCCAGAATTGATGAATTAATCGATATAATTGGTCAACCTAAGTATATGACAACCTGTGAAGTGGCCTGTGAAGTGGATTTTGGCAGATTCCCTTGGATGAACAGTCTCAGATCAAGGCTGCGTTCATCTGTCCTCGTGACCTTTTTAGGCCCACTGTGCTTATGTTTGACCTCCACAACTCGCCAGCTTCCTTTCAAAGATTACTAAACCATCTCATGATGGATCTTCAGGCATTGATGACATCATTATAGCGTCGCAGTATTTTGAAACACATGTTAAAACGTAACAGTGGTGCTGTCAGGCTTGCAGTCTGTGGGTTTAACCGTTAATACTGACAAAGTTCAGGTGTGTCAGTCCGAAACTAAGGTGTTAGGGGACATTACCTCCAGGACTGGTGTCCGTGTGGATCAGGAAAAAGTAGAGGCTGTTGTTAATACACCTACCTCTCGTACGGTAAAACAGGTTCGACAGTTCTTAGGTTTGACATCTTATTACAGGCGTTATTCGCATGTTTCATCCCCGCTCAATAGGTTGTTGGACTCCGATCACCGTTGGGAATGGACAGTTGAATGCAAGGATGCTTTCAGACATCTTAAGGATTGCCTGTGTTCAGCTTCTATGGTCCAGGCACCTAACTTCGACTGGCCTTTTGTGCTGCACACAGATGCGAGCGCCGTGGGTCTAGAGTAGTTCTGTTTCAGAAGGACCCGAGTGGCAAAGAGGGAATGAGGACTATTCAGTATGCCAGCCGGGCTTTGAGTGGCGCTGAGATAAAGTACTCTACAGTTCAGAGAGAACTTCTTGCGATCGTGTGGGCGGTCGAGAAGTTTCAACCTTACCTGAAGTCTGGACACTTTACTGTCTATTCTGATCAGAAAAGCCTTCAGTGGGTCACTACAGCAAAGGATCCCATGGGTCGGTTGGCAAGGTGGGTCATGCGGCTGCAATCCTACGACTTCACCATTGTCTACCACCCAGGGAAAAGTAACTCCGTGGCTGAAGCGCTGTCACGCTCCTCTAACTTTGAAGAGTCTAGTGCGGTGGTGGCAGCTCTCATCAAGGGTGTGGTCATGCCTGGTTTGGAAGAGATCAGGGTAGCGCAACAGACTGAACCCGAATTAGTTGCTTTGTTTGGTATATTGCAGTTGGGAGAACGGATTCCGCCTGGTAAGGTTGGGCGACGATTGAAGAGAATCGTGTCTAGTCTTGAGGTAAGAGATGGCCTTGTAGGTCGTCTGGTTAAAGAAGATCATGGTGATAACCGATTTTGTATTTTGGTGCCAAGGACTCTCCATAAGAGAATGATGGCGGTGTATCATGACTCAGTTTTAGTAGGTCGTCTTGGAGTCTTCAAAACACTCAAGAAACTGCAGCAATGTTACACTTGGCAGGGTATGTCCAGAGATGTGGCGAGTTACATTCGACGCTGTCACAAGTGCCAGTTGTGTTAGGGAGAAAACAACTTCCCAAGGGATTAATGGGTGGCTTAAAAACTCTCCCTCAATCTTGAGACACCGTTTGTATTGACCTGGCAGGTCCTTTCTCTCGCAGCAAGAGGGAAAATGTCTATCTGTTGGTTGTGACCGACTGTTTAACCAAGTGGCCGGAGTTATTCCCGCTCAAGAATGCTGCAGCTTTGTCAGTTGCTAAGGTACTAGTGTCTGAGGTATTCTCTCAATTTGGCCCACCGAAGTTACTCTTGTCCAACAATGGCCGTCAGTTTGTTTCAAGAGAGATGAAATGGATTTGCCGGCTCTATGGTGTTCGACAGGTCCATACGTTATTTTACCATCCTCAGCCTAATTTGGCCGAGAGAGTTATAAAGACTGTCAAATAATGATTGTCTCTACCATTGAGAAACTCATCATGACTGGGACTTGTATATCCCACATCTGGCCATGGCATTGAGGACTGCAACCTGCGAAAGTACTGGTCCCACACACTCTTTTCTGATGCTGGGACGTAAATTAAGGTTACCTAGGGAGCCAGTCTTAGGACAGGTCGCCGCAGTGGCGAAAGGTTCCAAGGAAGTTTGGGCTGTGGAAATGACTCGCCGTACTAGGGTAGCCATTGAAAGGGCTCATATGTTGATGCGCTCTTCACATGCCAAAAATAAAGAGGCTTATGATGCTTGTCACCGATACGTAATCTTCCAAGAAGGTGACTTGGTCTTAAAAAAAAGCCATCTTCAGTACAGTATGCCTAAAGGCTTTATGACCAAGTTGGTTCCAGTTTGGCAGGGCCCGTATACTGTGTGTGAAGTTCTGTCACCTTTGAGATATAAATTACGCGATCATGGTAGTGGAAAGAGATGACAGGGACCTATCATGTATCCGAGTTAAGGGTTATTACGTCTGTCAGGAGCAGGATGTTCCGCTTCCAGTGAAGGAAGTCCCCAAGAAGGTTGCGAAGTCACCTGTTCTAGTGGATGGTTCACAAGGAGCTCGAGTAAAAACTCCCAGGAAGGTGGAGCAGACATTGGAGTCAGAGGAGTTGGATCTCGCACTCACGAGGAACTTGCGCCCTTGGGGAAAGATCCAAAATAAACTCCACCAAGCTGTTGTGGATTTGTTAGGATTGGGGATTCGAAGTGGGGGCACTTCGGTTGGGGCGGGGGAGAATTTGTAGCGATTTTTTAGATGGGGATCTTTGCGGTGCCGAATTGGCAATAATGGGAGTGTCCCTCCAGGACCCACTTTCGGCTGGTGGATTGTTGCTGTTTGGAAATCTTGTTAATGCTTACTAACTTAAAATGTGTAAAATTATTTAAAAACAAAAAACTGTTGTGCTAATTTTTGAATAAAGTGTATTTTTTTTTTTTTACTTGAATTTTGATTTAACCAAGTATTTAAAATAGTATATTTAGTTTGTGGCGATTTTTAGCTAGTGGCATGGCAGGCGTTGACTGGCTGGCAGGCTGGTGCTTGTACCTTATGACGTCGTCTGCGTTGTTTGCTTCATGCTTGTCGTCGGTAAATTGGTGTACTTGGAGGGCAGCTTTTGGCAAGAGTGGCTGTAGTTTTGGAGTTCATGGCACCGAACTCGGTGTCCTGCGCTAAACAAAGAAGAAAACTGAAGCAATGTAGCAGTAATTAGTCCTTCGTCTTCCCTTCTGGTGGTGTGAGCAGAGTTGTGACTGGAGAAACGCCTTTCTGTGGTCAGCAGGTTGCTGGCGTGGTGACCCCTAACACTCGGCACGGATTTTTGTCATCTTCAGTTTGACTGGTTGTCCATTCCGTCATGTAGAGGGAAGATTACGTTCATACGAAATTGGTTCTAGGAAGGAACAGTTGTTGTCCAGCAAACACATCTTTCGTCTGTACCGCGAGTACAAAGCTGCAATGCAGGGTAAACTTTACAATTCGTTAAATTAGGCCTTATTTCTATGAGAAGCTACGGTGCGCACGTGGTTGTCGCTATAGAAAAGTGCTGTCCAAATTGGGTTTCTGGTCGAATGAAAAATGAACAATAAATGCGCCATGCCATGCCAATTATTTTTCGCCAAGTAGGGAATGTAGGGATTATTTTTTGTTTGTTGTGAAGTATATTTTGGAGACTCTATAAGAAATTTAATGGGAGTTAATACTTCCGAATGGTTACAACGTTGGGGTTGTAGGCTATTCTTTTAGTGCTTTTGCACTCGAGGTGAAAAGTAATGCTATTAACCTACTCAAGATTCCGGGCGTTGAGAAAGCATTTTGAGATTTAACTAGTTCTATTTAAGACCACGGGTAAAAGGAGGTTAGCTCCTTGGTTTTGCTGCTGCAATGGTTTAATTTTGCTCGTGTAAGGGCTAGTTTAGTTTTAGCCTACTTAAATTTTGGGTGAAACGATTATGCCAGAAATCCGAGAATTACTAAGAGTCTCTTGTCTGTTAAGTGTCAGAATTTGGTGTAAGATGAATTCGTAGGCTACAAAATTGTGTGGTTTAGTTTATAGGTCTGTTAAAAATTATACCTCTGGTGTGTAGCCTAACTTGCTTATTAAAAAGATAATATTTGAGATATTAAGTGTTTTTTTGTATAAAGTTTAGTTCTTAAAGTTGGCAAAAACACTTAAATTAACACACTGTTGTGTATGAATGAGGAGTTCACCTTTTGGTGCTTGAATAAAAGTGTATATTTTGTTACTGACCCTTTGGTTTCCCATTGCATGAGTACAAATTGCTCACGGGTGCTCTTAAGGTGGGATTTAAATGAAGCAACTCACCTTGGGCACAAAGGGAATTAAGGTTGACACAGGGTTGTAAAATTAATTCCAATTATTCACGCTTCATTGGGAAAGAGGCAGATATTTGAAGGAAGTTGGTCAGAATCTTGAAATGCAACTGCAAGGTTCATATTTGTCTTAACTAAATAAAAATATGAATTACGTGTAATCGCATGCCATCTTCTACCGGTAATGACCCAAGCAGAGCAGCGTCGTCTTCAATCTTCGTCAACAGCTCATCATTTTTGCTGTAGAGTTCTAAATTTACAGCACTTGCAGATGCTCCAGTGACCAATTCCAGTTTGCTCTAAAAATAAATTTAACAAGAAACATTCATAATTTTAATAGAAAAGTAACTGATAGCCCTTTCTTCTCATTGTTGGTAATGTCTACAAAAGATCTACAAATTTACAGACAGATTCAGAAAAAATTACCAAACACGTAGGTTAAAGAGAAGTTCACCAACGGAAATCCTGTCGAATCTTTTAGTGGTGACACCCGATGGACCTTCCACCAGTTTGTAACGACATAGCTCTGAACTGTGATTAGCTGCTACCGTTACACCTTGGAGGAATACCTCACTTCGTTACAGGAGGTGTTTGTTTGCACCCAAAACAACACACAGCGGGTAAATGTAACGCTGCACGATTGTGACGTTATCAGCAACTATGGCATCACGTAGCTAGCAGAGTACAAACTTGGAGTACAAACGAGTGTAAACAAATGTTATGATGCTATCAGCATGGCTACAACAATGAGCAACTCATCGTTGTGCGAATGATGTTGGTCGTCTTCCTATACGTGGGTGTGTCAAAGCAAACACCTGACCTACGCTGCAAAGCGACAGCACTTCATAGCATTCGCTTTGAGTAGTTACACTGCAACAGTAGAGTTACTACCCTATGATTATACTTGCTTATGTATTTTTACTTTCCCAAAGAATGCTAACCATTAATTTCAGCTTACTATTTTTACTTTCCCAAAGAATGCTAACCATTAATTTCAGCTTACATTTTTTTTTTATTTTCAAATTTAGAATATTGTTATTTTAATTATTTTTTTTTGATTTACTGGGCCTAACAGACATAATTGAACTATCTTAGCGTCTTAGCGTTGCTACAAGGTGTCGAAAGCGATGGAGGGCGTCAAAGATTGCCTTCATTTTTAGGATGTGGTCGGATGTGCCGGGAGTCAGGTTCCATACGTCTCATGGTTTGGATGCGAGCTCCCCATCCCGTCAGGGATGCATCCATCAGGAGGAGGAGGTCCGGAGGTGGTTCGTGTATAGGGACCGATTTGGCTAGGTTGGTTTCGTCCACCCACCAATGTAGACATTCCCATGAGAAATTTGAGTCGGAAGGCTTGGTGGCTTTGGATGGATGGTGAGAGCCCCAAGTGTCGATACGAAAGTGGTGGAAGGGGCGAGTCATCCATCTGCCGTAGGGTAAGAGGTTGGCCATTGAGTCTAGCTCCCCGTATGAGTGAATTTAGAGATGTGAGCGAGTGGTTGAGCTTCTTGGAGAAGGATTGGCCGTGAGCTGAGATCAGTCTTTCATTCGGACGATGGTGTCACGGTTCCATTTTCTAGGTTGAACTCCACTCCGAGGAAGGTGAAAATTCGGGAGGGGACGAGTCTTGACTTTTTCCAGTTGATGCCGAACCCCAGGCTGTGTAGGAGGTTGATGGCAAATTTTTTGTTGTGGAGTAGCTGTTGATGGTCTTTGTTGTTGAACAGCCAGTCGTTGAGGAAGGCATTTGCAATGACTTGATGGCGATGGAGATAACTGAGGACGGGTTTCCAGACCTGCGTGAAAATTCGGGGTGCAGCATTTAGCCCGAATGGAAGGGTTTGGAATTCATATACTTTGTTTGGTACATGAAACGAAAGTAGTGGAGAAAGGCTGGGTGTAACGGAACATGGAGATAAGCGTCTTCTAGATCGATGGAAATTGTCCATTCCGGGTTTGAGTGAGAGTAGAATGGAATCCAGGGTTTCCATTTTGAAGTGATCGTTGTGCACGAATTGGTTGAGTGGTTTGAGATTGAAAATCATTCTTTCGCCACTGGACTTCTTTAGTCTGAGGAAATGGAGCTGCAGAAGCTAGGCTTGGAATGATCTGGGCAGAGGCGGATGGCATTCTTTTTGAAGAGCTCGTTTACTTCCGACGTCAGAGCGGAGGAAGGTCTGGTTGCAAATTCCCATGGAGGTGTTGATCGGAAGAAAGGTTTTGTCATGATGGAGGGCTGAAAGCCAAGGGAGATTAAGGAGAGGATCGTATTGTTGGATGTGATCCGTTTCCAAGTCAGTTGGAAAAATCGGATGCATCCACCGACCGGCCTGCTGTGAGTGTAGTCATTGGACGTGACGAGATCTGCTTTTGTTGGAGGAGGTGGAGTATTTGCTGCGGTTGTCCGGTGTGGAGCTGCGGCAGTTCCAGTTGTTGTTGTGGCTGTTACCTCGAAAGGACTGATTGTTTTTGCGAGAGGATTGCGAGTTCTAGTTTCGAGTTGAGTTGGACTGGGTTTTAGGTTTATGAATCTGTGATTGGGATAATGAAGGAACGGTGGGTTGTGGCTTCCACAAGGGTTGCTGAGAATAGGACTTAGGAGGTGGTTTCGGTTTGAGAGAGATGTTTAAGTGGGGTGCCAAGGTGGGAATGATGCCCCTGAACAGGGTGTAGGATTCGTGAAGGGGAATGGCGTGCAGGATGTGCTTTGTTGAAGCATTTAAGCTGCACCTAGATGTCGTACCTAGGGTGATGTCGCACCCAGATGTCGTACCTAGGGTGATGTGACGGAGCAGGAGGCATGAATTGAACAGTGCTCTGGCGAACCAGTTGAAAGTGTGGAAGGTGGCGAAAGACCTTTTTTTGAACAGTTCTGAGATTAAGAAGTGCAGGTGTTTGATATTTCGTTTGCCTGATTCCAGGGCTAATCTTTCACAAAAGGTGTTGATTGCAGTGCCAAGGACGTCAGCCTGGGATGTGGCGTGTAGGCCTAAGCGCAAAATCCTGTCGTTTTCCTTCAGGACAGCAGTTGGGACGACAGCTCTTTTGGGGATGAAAAATACAGTTCCGAAATCCATTTTTGCTTCCGTGGCAAGGAATTCTGATTGATGGTAGGTTTCAAATTGCCTTGGCTTAGCAGCGCCATCACCTAATGAATGGAAGAACCATGATTCCCGGCCAGGACGAGGTGGAGGCGGGTCTTTGTCGAGTTCAAGGGGTTCACCCTTCCCCAAGAGGGAGCCATCTGTTCAGAGCAACGTTGGCAGCAGGGTTGTTGATTGGCCGAACCTTGCTCTTTTTCTTTTGTTCCTTTCACGGAGGCCGAAGCTGAAACCAGTTGAAAGGTCTCTGTTTTTGTTCGAGGTGATGGTTGGTCCAGGTTTGTAAAGGTAGTTGTCTGGGATGATGGCTTCAACTGCTTTCAGGTCAAAAATGGGGATTGCTGTTGAGTCGGTGTCATCTTATAGGGAGTCTTCGTAAGGGTCGAGCGGCTGCCTTTTGAAGTTTACTTGGTGTGGAATGCGTTGTCGTGCTCCAAGGGCAGATGCAGAGTTGAGGCCGTCATCAGGGTGAATAATGCTGCTGAGGAGGAGTCGTACATCCAATGATGACCTGGTGAAACGATGTTTCTTTACTGGTGGCGACTTCTGTTTTGAAGCTTGTTTTCTTTTCCGGGAGCCGTTATCGGATGATGCTACCCAATCACGGACGTACAATGTGTCGTGTGTTGAGGGAGGAGGGACGTGGAGGGACGTGGCTTGTCTTTGTAAGAATTGCTCGGTCCATTGGACGATGAATTTTGTGAGGCGGCAATCCTTCGGGTTGGCGATGTCAGGATACAGAAGATGAAAGATCTATTGGGCGACTAGTGCCGTCATTGTCGGCGCGGGGGATGATGAGGTGGACGAAGAATTGGACGAAAGTCGGCATTGACCACATGGATGGGTGAGGTAGTGGAATGATGAAGGGCTGCTGAGGTCGTTGCTTGGGCGGAAGAAGGCATAATGACGATGCTTGGATCTTCCGGCTGAGGGCTTGCTGGTGGAGTTATGGTGGCCATTTCGGACGACAGACTTTCAATGAAAGTTTTTCAGGGCGACAGGCTTTCGACGAAAGTTCAGCAAGGCGATAGGCTTTCAACGAAGGTCTTTGGGGAAGTGGCTGTCGACGAGATCTTCAGGGTGAGAGGCTTTTGACAAATGATCTTCTGTGAGGGCACTTCAACCGGCGAGTAGATCTAGAGGCGAAAGATGAAGGAAAATCTTCAGAGCAACTGTCTACGCTGAGAGCTTGAGGAAAAAAGATGGTTGTCTGCTTTTATAGGAGGGCTGCGCATGACGCATGCGCAGTAGGGTTGCGCATAGGTCGTATCTAGAGATCGAAAAACCTCAAGACATTAAAGAGCACCCAGGGACTGAATGTAATTAAATTTACAGGTAGTAGAAATTTTCGTGCAGACAACTAGAAACCATAATTTCCTCTCTCAGAAGAGGCAGAAAAATATGGTGAAACACAAGCTGACCTGCTCCTTGGGAAACCAAGGAGTTTCCCACAGAGTAGGTCAGCTTGTGTTTCGCTATATTTTTTGCCTCTTCTGAGGGGGAAAATTATGGTTTTTATTGTTTTTAAATAATTATGTAGCCATTTAAACAACAGGATGCTTGGTGGCCTTCCCATGTGAAATGTATCTCGAAACCTAAAGATGGAAAAAGAAAATTTGTCGAAATGTAGTTCTGAATTGTTTTGTAGCACTCTTGGCTTTTTATATTTTTATCCGTGACCTGTGCTTTACTTTTTCGATTGGCAGGTTCATCACAGCTGACATAATTCCTTCATAGTCTTCGCCCCTGATGAGGGTAGCATTTACCTGATGTCACAGTTGCTACCTGGTCGTTAGGCCGTGCTGGAGTCTTTAGCTTATTAAGTAGGCTGACTATTCTAGCCAGAAATAGGGATGTTCCGCTGTAGCTTTTTTGCCGATGTACCGATATCGATTACTGTTTAAACGGAATGCAGATAACTGCCGATATATAATGATTATTTTGCAAAAATGAAAGTATGATACAGTTTCGGCTGCCGACGTACTGCAAGGAAAAAACTTTTATTTAATGTAACCTCATAAAAATATTAAAGAAAATTGTAGTACAAAGCTTTTTTCCCTGCAGCTATTTTCTCCAGACCTTAGCCCACCGAAAAAGTACATACAGCCAAACATTTTCTGCACAATAGTACAGATATAAAAATATACATATGTGCAAATGTTGATATTAATTAATCAACAGACGAGCACTTTTTCTTATCTATTTGCAAGCCACGTTTGTTGAAAAATGTAAGTTAAATTGTTTTTTATATATAACTTCAGAATGGGTGGAGCTAATGACTTCTGGTTTGCACCATTGGATAGCTGGCGAAAAAAGGGTTAAAATGGTGTATTTGAATGTCAAAATCGGCCAATATTTAGCCGTCGTTTTCGTATATGTCGAAAAAAATGCGGATTACATGTGATCCAGTACGGCATATCGGCACACCGAAGGTGGACATCGGCGGTACAGATAGATCAGAATTGCCTCCGATAACTGGTAACACCGATATGAATCCGATAATCGGCACATCCCTAAAAAGCATGAAGCATTATGTTGCCAATATTGGCATCTGTTAGCTGTTTAGTTTTTTTCTGACATGTGTGCGCTTTGCAATTATCGGAGACGGATCCTAATTAAAGAATGTGGTGCATTCCCTCTCCTAACACCGACATATCAGGCTCAGATACGGCTCTCAAGTGCTTCCAACGACGCACATTACCACTCGAGAATTCTGATTCAAATGCTGACAACTCGTCACCTTCGACATTGAAACACGAGTGTGCCATTTCCCTTCTGTGTAGGGTGTGACCGAAGAATGCTCTCCTTTCGCGCCACTTTCTCTTCCTCCCACATCAGTTGAAATTGTACCCTGCCACTTCACGTAAGGTTAAATTCGTCAATTCGTTAAATCGCAAAATTATTATCAAACGTGCGCCATGCCGTTCATTGCTCTTTAACACTAACAGGCCTGCAAAGCAACTAAAATGTCCATGCACGATCATCGGGTTTTAGAAATGATCGTTCCAAAATGACGGTAGACTATCGAGCGCTCTGCTGTTGCTAGGCAACCGGCGGCAGATTGCTCATTAATCGCCTCGGTGGGAGCTTGGAATGTAGAGGTGTGAGGCTCCGACAGGGGAGCCACTGCTTCGGTAATTAGCAGACAAAGGATAATTAAAATCATTTTACGACAAGTGACATTGGATAATGGCCTGACAACTGATTTCTCATTTCACTAAACATGACCTCCAAACGGCTGACATCACAGTGCATCTCCAATGCTGTAGACCCATTATCCTATGCATCGTGCACATTATTAGGCCGGCTGCATCTACGCACGGTGAAAGCATTGGCTTCATGCTGACTCACATAGGCTGTAAGAAAATCTATCACAGTTCATTTCCAGTGATTTAGTTCGGGCAACAATTGTGAAGATGTGCCCATGGTGTCCTCAACACTTGAATTAAAGAGTCATAGCTCCATTAGGGTTTAGGGTTTTAGCTCCATCTGAAACACGTTACATTACTCAGCTCTATGTCTCACTCTTACAGCATTTGAGGTGCTGGTTGGTTCTCTGGTCCTGGGTGAATGGTACACCTTGCTGTTATAGCGGAGTGGGAGAGCAGATTGTCATGATGCTTGGGCTCATGCCTTTGTATGTACGTAGTGGGTTCATCACAACGTGCATATAGGGAGTAGGACTATTAACGATATCAAGATTTTATAGGGGCTTCTTGACAATATTGACTTTTATTCTGAGACTGGAAGGTCCAATCATCTTTTTAACCATTTTCTGTAACTTGGAAGCAACTTCTAATGCCTTCCGTGCAAATTTAAGGTTCAGTGGGGGGGGGGGGGCGGCGCGTGATTGAGGCCATGTGCGTAAACTAAACTTGTGCCCAACACACAGACACTTATTAATCCCTACAGTTTTTTAGAAACACGACCGCACTCCCGGTGTTGGCAGCAATGTTGGATCAGGAAGTGAGAGTAAACAGAGCAAGAAACAAGGATGCAGTAACACTGCATTAGTAATTCGACGTGTCGTATGGCCGAATAAAAAATATGTGGAATTGATGTATGCAGTTGGAACAGCAGACATACCAACAGGACACTGGCACAACAAAATCTGAATCCGTAGTGTACTGAAGAATATGTACTATATAAAAGAAAAATTGTCTCGTAGCTTTGGCTACTACGATATGGCAAATGAGCCAGAATCTTGTATGCGACAATGCAATCACTGACCAGATAAGTTTTCATCGGACACTGATATTGGTTTTCTTACAAACAAAAAAAAAACTGAAAACTTCATTGTTTTATAGTTTCACGTTCCCTTTGTTCTTGTTCATGAGACTGTTACATTTTTTAAATCTTCGAACACCATATTTTCAGCAAATTCAGCAGTTAATTGGGGGGGAGGGAGTAGGAGAAATCATATTGCGATGAGGGTACACCAGGTTGACTACTTTAAATTTATTTACGCTTCTTAAGTGTTTAACAAAAGTTAAAATATTCCCATTGAATATAACACTGCAATTTCATGTGGCCAATTTTTGTTAGGCTACTCAATACAAAGTACTTCTTTTACTAGCATTTTATAATTATCTTTTTTATTATTATCTGTAATTTTAAATCTGTGGGTAAAGCTAATATTGAACCAATAAAACTGACGTGAGTCTTCCTGTTACGGATTTAAAAAAAATCTGAAAGTCAGAGGCCATCAGGAAGACCTTCCCTGGCCAGTCTGCCACTGTGACATCATTCACTTTGCTCACTCGTTCAATAGGAAACACCACCACAAATACGTGTAATAAAATACTGTAATATATCGTTCCCGAAAAGCAGCCAGGCTAGCATATAGCAAAGGCTATGAGCGCCTCGCATTCAATGTACCGTCCAGATTCCAGCATGAAAATTCGGTGTATCATCCAGATTACCGCAAAGGTAAGTGATGACTTAACTTTGTACTGTTCTTCGCGATAAGATAGGAGCCCCTTGATGTGTACGTGTAGCCTCTAACCGACCGCAATATTGAAGAGCTTACCTGCCGAAATGCGCAGTTATACGCATTTGTCAGCGGCAATTTTTTGTTTGAGCGCACACCTTTACGCTGACGTCATCCACTGATCGTGTACTAACGGACGACGATTTTTCGCTGAGACACCTCGATAGAGGTTAGCACACCTAAAACGTAGTGACTAAATTCTACAGAGCATTAAGCCTTTTGAGCTTGCACACTGCAATTCACCCACAGCGTGACTAAGTCCCTCGGATCAGAATTGAACAACTGTGTCTGGTTTTTGAGATGTGGCTGACGTAAATTGCATTCACCCGTTTTTTGGGCACAACCGCATTAATTCGACGTGTGACACGTCGAATTAAAAACCAGTCTCACTTTGGCTCAGCAAGATCTCGGCTCCATGAAGCATGCTTACGTCATACGGGAGGAGTTTGGATCAATTGCCTCGAGTTAAAGTTATTCTCACGTCCTCCAGTTTCTAAACACAACCCACGCTAACGCAGCTAGACTTCTGAGAGAAAGACTAGAACTTAGTGGACTGATAGTGTCCATCCACAACTCTTCGACACAACTTTTGCACGAAAGACTGGCTTTTGTCGGGACTTGTAAGGATTGGTGGCGGAGTGTTGGTCGTACATGAAATTGATTCCTTTACACTATCTCTTCCCCCCACCCCCAAGTAGCAATTCTTTTTGATGGCACACCTCGCCAGGAATCGAAGTGGGAATTTTTTAGCCCACCATGTTACCGCTGCGTCATTCCGTCAAGAATACTGCATTTCCTTCTGGATTCAACAGTAAGATTGAAACAAAAAAAGATCTGAACTCCTATTTGGAAGAGCTACTAAATTCTGCACAGGTCATTGTTACAACTTACAAGTAAAGACAGCTGAACAAACGTGACCAGAATAATCGAAACTAGACACTGCGTCATACCTTGAGCTCGGCAATGGTCAAACTCTTGGGATATCTCCTTTCACTGCCAAATGAATTGAGATTGCTCGTTACGTAGAGCTGCACCGTAGGCGCTGTGATTACTTTATATTCGTCTCCCATCTTTGCAACCGAATATACGGAATGTAAACGGAATGTACAGCAGTCAAACTAGATCGTCTGCTTACCACGCCGTGTGGGAATAAACAAACGAAGAATTAACCCATACAATGTTTAGCACATCTGAACTACAGATGAATAAAATCTAATATTCACATTTATTAGTTTTCATGATATTAATTAATTTTATAATTAGTGTAGTAGAGCTGGTAAGAAAATGTATAACTAAACAAATGTAAAACTACTGAAGTAAAAAGTGATACAAAAAAATCGCAAATCCTTGTGGTAAGTTGTACTAATTATTGCCATGCATCTGCTCGTCGCCATGACAGTATACTCTCCTTACCAAAACTCGTCGTTACG